>JBBPMU010000022.1:0-143848 GCA_038090475.1 Wakefieldia striispora
CGGGCCACGGGCTGCGCAGAGGAAGGACTCCGCATGCGATAGTCATCATAATCACGGCGCGAGTCACGACGATCACGCGGTGGCGGCGTTACCGCCCGTCGTTGCTCGCGTGTGGGAGGGGCTGCACTCGAAGGGGTGTCGTAATAACGACTTTCCCTTGAGCTTGGGTGCTTCGAATAGTCATCCCGATTTGAGTACCCATCCCTGGACGCATGATGATGATCACGGGGGTGACCACGGTTGTGTGACTGCTGATCGTACGCAGAACCACCACGCCTGACGTGCCATCCTAAGTAAATGCGGAGAACGGGCACACGGATTTATACTCACGATTGGGTGCTTGGACGAGGGCACTCCCTGTCGTGGAGCGTGAATCCCGTAGCAACAACCTTGATAAACACGGCACCTACCTCGCCCAGTGACCGGCTTCGCCACAGTTGAAACACGCGCCAGGATCTTCAGGTCGTTTAAACGTTCGCCCACGGCTGTGAGACGGCTCGACCCGGATTTTATTGCCCATGAAATATCCCTCATGGTACCTTGCCACACTTTCCTCGGCAGCCTCCCTACTGTCGAACTCCTAAACGAATCCTTTACGGTGAACGTACGACTCGGACATGCTGAGACGACCTTACCACGAAGCCATACCCAAGTCTAGCGTGAGCGTAGGGTCAGCGTCGAGCCCTCTAGATCGATCGACGACTTACTTGAGCTCGATGGTGACGATATTGCCTATCTTGCCAAAGCAATTTCGCAGATCGTCCGGACGAGTGTGATCAGGGAGTCCACCAATATAGACTTTGTTCGGCTAAGTGGCGCAGGAGGTGAATACCGAGGCCAGATAAAACGAGGAGGCGGAAGCGACAAGGAGAGAATGAAAGCGGCAGGAGACCAATGTAGCATAACACGGGCAGCCCCATCAAGCGTTTCTTTTTTTTTTTTTTAACAGAGAGAAGGCCCAGAAGCAGAGAGAGAGAGAGAGACAAGAAACCCCATCGTCGCAGCGTCCTCCAGTTCTCGAAAAAGGGGTGGCGTAGTTTCCCAAGTCCAAAAGCCAGATTACCCAGATATCGCCCCCAGAGCTGCGAGCGAACTGCCCAGGAGAGGAGAACATCGAGACAGACAGAGGAGACAAGAGAGGAGAAACAGCAAGAAGGAGAGGACAAGACCTAAGCACCTTGACTTGTCTGTCACGAGCAGAATCTGTCTTCGCATCTTCAAAGGACTTCCCCGTCGAGATTTCCTGAGGGTGTCCAGTATCGTCAAGTTGGACGTCGCCAACGCCATTGTCGATGTCGTGGGCAGCGGGACCCATTGCTGTGTCAAAGTCGTCGTCAGCGATGTTCCACTCGGTGGTGTACGTGTTTGGCCCCATTGCGGCAAAGCCGTGAGTGTTCTTGTCAGCAATTTTCTGTTTTTTTATTTTATTTTATTATTTTGTTTCTTTTCTGCTAAACCAACTCAGCGGCTAAACGGATTATAACGATTCGTCTATACTACAATTGTCCATCCAAGAAACACTATTCAGGCAACGGTCCACAACCCGCTGACAACCCCGATCACGACAAGCACGAGAACACTGCTCAGTGCATTCGTGTTAAGGGCAACAGCACCACTAGTACCGCCAGAACCACCGCCAGAGCCAGAGGAACCACCAGCAGGAAGGGTCGGGACAGAGGTGCTCGTGGCACTAACCAAGCAGGAGGAAGCTGCAGCATTGGCCGCGCTGGTGCCCGATGGTGCATGTGAGTTGACGGTACCATTGCCACCAAAGCTGCAGGCTTGAGCGTTGTTGTTATTGTCGGCATAGTACTGGCTCATCACCCAGGACAGCATCACAGCTACGAAAAATCATGTTAGCGGTCCGACTCGTATGAAAGAGGAACGATGCATACTTGGATCGCATGCAGAAACGGCACCGTACACACCGGTCGCACCGTTGGCCGAAATGACATTGCAATTGCCGCCAGCCTGCCCAAGTGCGGTGCAGCCATAGTCAAGCAACGCACCGACGATTGCGCTATAGTTGGATGTCGACGGAGTAAACTGACAACTCAAGTTGTTCTCCAAGCAATCACAGGCAGCAAGGTTGGGTGTGGGTGGCAAGGTAGAGGAAGCAAGCATGGTCGAGTTCTGCTGTGGGCAGGCCGGGTAACTCGTTGATCCAGCCGCGCTCTTGGAAGGTGAGTTGGGAGGGGAGGCTTCGGTGTACTGAGTCTTCAGATTGTCGAAATTTTGGTTGACCGTGACCGTACTGCCATCAGCGGAGATGGAGACTATACCATAGTCGCCTGCCGCGCTCGAAGCGGGGAAATAGGAGAAGGCAATACCACCCGACCAGACAGGGGACATGTCAGAGCTGAGAAGAGCTCCGACCTCACTCCAGTCCGTAGGTGGATTCGTCGGGCAGCCGAACTCGCTAAAGTAGGCAGGGACATTGTAGGCCGAGTAAAGAGCCTCCGTTCCAGCATAGGCCGTCTGGAAGGTCGAATTTCCTCCACACCACTGGCTGCGCAGGTCTCAGACGTCTTGATTAGGAACAAGACCAAGTTGGGGCACGTACTAATTGTTAAGCCCGTAAAGATCGATCGCAGTGGAACCCGAGTTGCCGTTCGATGGATCGCACGATAGATATTCGGCCAGCGGAAGGATCCAGTTATCGTCACCATCAATGGCAGCATAACCGACAAGAGCCGTGGACTTGATGGAATTCCTGCGGCAAAAATAGTTGGGACGTTAGGAACAACTTTAGCGCAGCGCTCACAAGTATGACTTGATGTCGCGTGCAGCTGCCTTTACAAAGGCAGTAGCAGCAGTTCCGTTGGGCGCAATGACAACTTCGTTTCCTACGTTATAGGCCAGGACGTTGTCATACTTTGAGAACACCTGGATGGTCTCGAGATACTGGTCAAGCAGGGCCGTGGTCCATGAGGGAGAAAGGCGATCGATCGAGCCATTTACAGGCAACGCCAAATCGATGCTAACACGCAGGCACGGTCAAGACTCCCCGGACAAGCGTGAGATTTCGACAAGCACTGCTTACATGGTGTAAATTCCAGCACCGCTGAACAATTGCATGCACGTATCGTGGTTGAGGGAGGAGTTGACGCTGTACGCACGAATGGTGTTGATGCCGAGTTCCTGAAGATAGGGCAAGTCTCGCTGACATGCAGTACCGTTGGCCAAGGGATCGATGAAGGTGGACGGCTCGAGGAAAGGGTTGTTCGGGTCAGCAACGACCTGGCCTAAAAGAAAAGATTGGAGGGAGACGACAGTAGAAAATGTAGATGCACATACCTTGTTCCTGGTATGCGATTCCCTTGATATAAAATCTATTGCCATCAGCAGTATAGAGGTATTTACCAGCCCGAGAGACAGATTGGATGGCATGTACGCCGGAGAGGATGGTGCCCACGAAAACGAGCGCGGCCGCAATGCGTGAACGCATGGCTGATGGAAGGAAAGAAAGAAAGGTAAGTTAGGGAACGTCGGGGAATCTCTCGAGAGGTGAGTGAGTGGGTGTAATTATGGACTCTTGAAGCGTGGGGGGGGCAAATGTTTGATCCGTGTTTATATGTAGCTCGGCTGCATGACGCCTGAGTTGACCCACAAAAATACGCCATCTCCGCGACTCCGTACGCAAGGGACAGAGTGCGCAGTACATGCCGTCTCTGGTCCTGAGCCTGCTGTGTGTAATTATACGCATCGATATATCAATGTTCTGTATGTAACCCACATTGTAGACCATCTAAAATTTTTACTATTTCCCCCACGGGGTACACACTCACGTAAACCAATGGCACTGCAGACCTGCGCCATTATTCGGCGCTCATGAATTCAGAAAGCAACGACGCATAGATTGCACAATAAGTACACAAGGTAGTGCTGCGGCATGGTTCGCCATTAAACAGACATTGCTTTAGATGTGTGGAAGATTAAGGCTGTACAAATGCGGCAGATAGAAAAGACCAAGACAAATGAAAGTGTTCAGAAAGCAAGGCCAAGTAATAGCTACGGGTTTAAAGTGGTGTATGCCGGACCAAAGTACAAATGTGTGGTGATATATGATCGAAGCCGGCCGCGCCCATAGGTCGAACAGGTACTCCGGGAAGACGAGACGAGGGAAGCAACAAGTAACATGGTGGTATCGGGCGTCGAACGCATCGGATAGAATATACATAGAAATTAGCGAGCGGTTAGTACGTCGAAGGCGCGGTGGTCAACACAGGATCGTTACATCCCGTAACCGTAACTCTGATAGGGATCGCTCAATGATCCAGCGAGACCAACGTTGCCAAAGCTCACGTTTGCGTACGCCGACACGCCGGAATAGCCGCTGGCGTGGGTATGCGGGGGTGTCAAGCTAGGATTATGAGGTGAGTTGTTTTGCAAGACGTATCCATCGATGGAGCGTGCTTGCAAGCCATGCAATTGGGGCGCCAAATGTGAGTGGCCGTAAGAACCTTGTCCTTGCATCCCGTAGAGGCCAGCCTGCGATCCATACATCTCCGCGATTGGACCACTGGGATGAATGTTTTGCGGAAGGTGTCGCCCAGTAGTGGAAGGGTGACCCAAGCCAAGTGCCTGATTGTTCATGTTCATATTCATCATCTGTGGTCCATGGTATCCGCCATTGTAGCTGTCTACTTGCTCACGTTGCAGTTTGTTTTGAATCCGTTTACCGTAAGGAGTATTGCGGATGAGCGGGAGAACCGGTCGAATACCTTCAACCAGAAGAGCACGTTGGGTAGGTTCCGCATAGTCCAGTGCAGTCTACATATCGTCAATAGGCAGTATCCCCGAGTAATAACAACACCAACTTGAACACAATAGTTGCCGTACGAGTCGCGCAACAATTTCTCCAAACGGGAACGATTGAGTAATTCTTCGATAAGCATTTTTCTAGTGCTGTGCTCAGCTACACGAATGCACTGCACGATATACTCAGTGAGGTTAATTGGCTTTTTCATAGTGTGACAAACCTTTTCAATAACATTCGAGCTGAATTTCTGAACTGAAAGGGCGCAAACATTCCCCGCGAACTGACGTATGACGGCATCACTGAAACGATTGTCGTTGAGATCCAGAATGTATTGTACGACCTAGTACCCAAAGAAAATGTTGTTTTTCAACCTGACGCTATGGCAATGTTTCAGGGAACTTACGTAGTTTCCGTAAGGATCCTGTACCAACGTCAACGCATTATACGTGATCTCGTTCACGAGCTGTACACGTTGGTGATCGGAAGCATGATCGATGCACCGTTGCAGAACACAACACCCATGGCGGTGAGTGGCGACTTCGACGCAGCTGGTGGCGACCGCGTTGTAGATAAACTGTAAGGGAATCGTTAGCGTGAGATCTCATAAGGATGTGTTACAGGTATATACCTGATTGTCTTCGGGGGCGAGCTTATTGAGACACTTCTGAATGACGTGGTTGCCATTGAGATCCTTGATGAGCACGACAACGTGGAGGCTGAGCGCGACAATAATGGAGTGAATCTGAACATTGTATCTCTGATCAGTCTAGATTCCCCGTAAGTCTGGAAGAGGAATTATGAAACGAAGCCGACTTGCCTGCCGTCTAGTGGACAGGAAGTCAATCATTTTTTGTACAGCACGAGTACCATGCATGTTAAGTGATATATTGACCAAGTCTTGCGCGACCGACTCGCAGATTACATTCCGCTGTTCGTCGGTAGAAAATTCCAAGAGTTTTTGACACAAGTAATTGCCAAAGGGATCTTCGCTTCGTTAGCGTGACAGCTGACATAAAGTTCCTTGATGGACCCACCTGTCATCAGATCGGCAAAGTGACCAAATGTTTCACGGAATATCATGTCGCGATGTTCCGCAACACCCTCCTCAAGCTTCTTTTGAAGGTACCTACAGCCGTGCTGATCCTTGCACAATGCTGGAATTTCGCCCTGCAGGTCTTCAATACGGGTAGTGGCGAATCGGTTAACTGCAGAAAACGTTGAGATCAGTTTCCTTGTTTCGCGAGAAGAGCGACGTACGATCCATGTCACCTCGCTTGTGCTTGGAACCATGTAGACCGTTCATCTTGCCGTCAGGTCCGCTGCCACGCCCAAGGCCAAGGCCGTAACGCGACCCATTGTGATGATACAACGCAGTCGAGCCACTCGAACCATTGGCCACAGGGCCGTTCCGAGCGGGAGCATCGAAACCATAGGTACCGTAGCGAGAATTATCCAACTGACCAGCGAGGTCGTATACCGAATCGACACCATACTGCTATGGGGGAGGTAAGAAACGTCAGATGACAAGAAATGCCGATGTACCTCAAATGATAACCCAGGTTCACTGAATTGGCTGGATGGCAACCTAGACAGCGAAGGTTGAATATCGGCTTTTGCGGATTCGTCGACATGTTGGTTCCCCTGCGAGGATAAGCGACCACTCAAGCTTTGGCTATCGACTGTGAGAGGTGTGCCCGGCGTCGGCAACAGATGGCTACTGCCACCGTTAGGAATGGACAGGGGCGTGGCAGGAACAGATCGTGTCGCCGCATTGAGACCGTCAAGAGGGCCCGAGGGAGAACCCCGACGAGAGGCCGGAGCACCAGCCGAGGCGAGATTCATCTGGGACTGCTGCCCGCTGTGGGGCGTCGACGTTCCAGAGAGCGCAGCAGCAAGCTTGCCATTAAGATCCATGGATGTCAACGTAAGCGTTGGGTTCGTCACCGTACGACGTTCGACCTTGGGGTTCATGCCATCTGGGCCACGGGAATTGCCCATGAACTGGGGCCACTCGGATGGCTTTTCACTGCGAGCCGCAAAAGAGTTACGCGGCGAAGTCTGCGGACGATGGGCGAGGTCCAGAGCAGCGGAAGATGTGGAAATCTAAAGAAAACCTGAGAAACGATGCTCCACGACTCGACCGAGGATCTTACCTTGTTCGCGTAGGATGCAAACTTGTCATCGTCCGACGTCGGGAGGTTCCTCATGGCATCTTCAAAACATGAGGCACGACGGACAAGAATAAATAATTCGTACTCACTATGCATTTCTTGGTCCAACTGCTCGTCGAGCATCATGCCAATATTGTACTGTTGGCCGGGGCGTGGATGCTCACCCTCGTTGTATCGCGCTCGAATCATGATTGACTGCGCAACTGCACCAGGGCTGGGTGTAGCCCTGATAGGTCGTTCGCCAGAGAGCGCCATCCCTCGAAAATGCTCAACCAGCTCTTCGTCATGGCTGCTCGTGGAAGTACGACGGCTAGCCGGCATGCTCTTTGCGCCAGCGCGACTGTATTGTCCGTTCACGCCGTGATTGGAACCAAGTTCAGGCGAGAGATCGACGGACGGAGCATAAGTGACAGACTTGCGCTTGTCGGCAACGGCTGAACCAACGGCTTTCGAGAGGACGTCCACGTCGACGGACGAATTGGAGAGAGCGGACTTGATGAAGTTGTCTCCATGTAGAACGGCAGTGACGCGTGGGGGTGTAGTCGGGGCAGAGACGGCTATACCGACGGAATCGTAGGGGATGCTGAGCAGTTCCTGCGCTTGCTGCTGCTCCAAAACCCGCATCTGTTCCTCAAAGAGCTTCCGCTGGATGACACGCTGACGTTCGTGTTCCAAACGCTTCAGTTCGACACGCTAGTAGAAAAAACCCGAATGAGACGGCAGAAACGGGTAGAAAAGAAAATGCAGCTTACGGCTGAAATGTCAGGCATGTTAGTGCCGAGCCTCGCAGCCTGATGAAAGAGGGATCGAATTCAAAAATTGTATGCAGGTTGGATGGGAGAGGGCGTACCGAGTCTGCGAGGTCAAGGAAAGCGGGCGGACTCTGCTTTCTACCATCCGAGGTACGATTATCGGGGGACGTATTGATGGTTTCAGCAACATTCATGTTGAACAGTATCGCAGAAGACGGATTTTCTTGGAAAAAGGGCTCGGGAGAGAAAACAGATTGAAGGAGGAATGGGGAATGGTAGTTGCACAGTGGTAATCCTGGGCGGGGTGGGAATGAGAAGAGGGACGCGGAAGGGGGGATAGACGACTGACCTTGAAGCCAATTTTGAGCCGTTCTTCTAGAGAGTGAACTGATGATACAATGCGGCCAATGGGGCTGGTGGTAGTATGTTTGGTGAGTATGGGGAGGTAAGTTTAGGGTATATACAATATATTATACCTTTGGAAGAGAGCGAGTCTTTTGGAGCGCAATGCAAGAGAGAACGCTGGATGATGCGTAGCCAGGTCAGCGAATTTAAGGCACTTCGGTAGCGCGTGGGGATCAAAAAAGGCTGGGCTTTACTTGCCCTCTTTTTTTTTTTTTTCAAAGTCCGATAACTCTCTAAGAGATATGTTTTTTCTTCGTAAATGCCGATCATTCGTTTTTGCAATCTCTTTAGACATATGTTACTTATGTAGTACCGTTAGCAACTTGCTACTCTACCTCAGTACAGTGACTCTTTTCTCCCCAAGCCAAGCCATCGTACCCTCACCCGCTACTCTCTTTGCCCCTTACCTCCAGTACCCGACTCGCCGGGTCCGCAAGGGACGTCCGTTGCCAACCCTGGTGCCCTTTGGTCATCCCCACTGAGTGCGCTTACATCTAACCATGCCAACTCAATACTTTTCCCGGGTATCACGTCGGCGATCTCGCCCCCCATTTCAGGTCCGATTCATATAAATCATAAGTACGCATGTCAAACAAATGGGTCCACAGAAACCAGAGTCGATACGCTCCTCAGCGACCGTCCATCCGGGATCTTTTCCTCCGCAGAGCCTGCTCCGTCCAGCACCAGTCCATTCTCTCTTTGCTTCACGTCTGGAGTCTCACTTTGCTCCGCACTGTCAACACTCACCCCCTTGATCGTACGCCGATCGTCGTCGTCTTCTGACTTCCCAGTGTGGCTTGATTCCGTACCATCCGAGGAATCAGACGCGCTATCGGATGCACCTCCCTCACCCCCTTCTTCCGCGCCCTCTGTCGTGCCTTTCGTCGGTGTTTGCACGCTCGTGGGTGAATGGCGTGAGCGAAAGAATCCCGGAAAAGGCGGAAATCCAAGCGAAAGTTTCGAGTACCGCGAAAGCGTGTTCGTGCCCTCACTGGGTCCAGCTTTCGGTGTGGCGACGCCACTGCTCGGTGATCCGTTTGGCTCCGGAGGTAACTCAGTCGTAGACATACTCGGGCTCCGCCCTGCCTTCGGAGTGTCGGATCCTCGGTTACCAGTGGTTGAAGATGCCCCACGGGGGGGCGTAGCTAGGCCGACTGTTGACGTCGACGGTGAGTCCTGATAGCGCGGTTTGCTTAAGCCGTCATCAGAACTGTTGAACCAAAACCATGGCATCACTCACTGAACACTCCCACATTCGCCGTCAGTGAGTGTCAGTAGCAAATTCTTCAAATTAGGTAATGTATGTCGCATATCAAGCGCTCGCAAGTCACGCTCCGCCATAAGCTGGATACCTATCAGAATTGCCAACCAGGGCGCATGGCAACTGACTTACCATTTCGATGTCTTTGTTGAGCAGGAATACCGCATATTCGAATCGATACGTATCCACGCCCTTGGAGAAGAGAGGAAACCTATAGTTCGTCAGTCCACGAACCATATTAAGCAGAGAGGTGACGCACATTCGAGGGCCAACCATCCCTGAGATATTGTCTCTTATCAAGCTCCTGCTCCCAATGTACGTTATAGGGTAAACAAGACCTTTCCCCATATACACGGAAAGGAGCTGTACAAGATGGGCCGCATATCCCAGAGCCGTTGCCACAGATTCCTCAGTGACCTCCTTGTGGGACGAAAGCGACAATGGCGGTGCGGGCTCGTGCGAATTGAGAGGAATGGGTAAAGGAATGGCGAGAATTGTAAACAAGAGTTCCGACGCGGACAAGAGTTCTATGGGATACACTGTCGCGAGGGTCGATATAAGTGTCGTTCGAATAGTCGGAATGCGGTTTCGGACAGTAATGAGATTGTTCCTAATGGAAGGGTCAGCGTGGGTAAAGAACCGCAGACGGGCTAGACCCACCTTTCCTTGGTGACCTCGGCCACGCGATCTGCGAGCATGGCCATTTCTTGGGCTCGCAGTTCCTTGGCCTTTGAGAGACATTCTCTCCGGACCCGGACCCGATTTCGACGCGTGGCGAGATTGTCACGTACTAAAGAAGGTGAAAAGGCGAAATGAACGAAGCGAAATATGGACGCACAACGATCCGATCCTTCAATAATTGCCAGCGCCTCGGCCCGTCGGTCCTCGATGCGCGCCTCACGCTCGGAGACTTCGCGTTTCTGAGAATGAATGGGTTAGAACAAGCGGCGATTACATAAATATCAGTCATGCTTCTAGTGTACGTGAAACACGTACCAAAATTAAAGCGTGGTCTTTAACAAGGCAGAGATCTATTTCTCTAATGACATCATGCAGCGACTCTTCTGTGTCCCGAATAGAGGCCTGTAGAGTCACCAGTCTAGGAGAAGTGAGTAAAGCGGTCGGTACCATATTCCTGTGTGGGCCCACTTACTGCGAAACCTCGTCCCAATTGGCGGACCTCGCCTCCAGCTTACGGGACCTCCGGGGAACACCTAATATCGACTGACTGCCTTGTATTATGTCATGAGATATGGAAGGAGTGGCTTCGGTACTTCGGATAAGTTTCCGCCCTTCTGATTCAGGGTCTGTATTATATCCCGACGGTGACGGAGTTCGAGATTGTGGTCGAGAGCGAGACCAGGCGGGAGGCGGCAAATGAAAGCTCTGGCCAGTAGGTAGGAAGGTCATTACGAGCGTGTTCGACGGTAACTGCGAAGGATGGTTCTCGAGCTGAAAAAGCGTCATAACGAGTCAGTCGACGAGTTCACCGTACAAGTCTTTCATACTTACTTCGGGAGACAATGGTATCAAATCCGAGAAATAAAACTCCCATTCTTCCAACACTTTCCACCGTGGGCTTCCAGAAGCACCCCCGGCGTCGTCACTGTCCTTCTGCTTGCCCTTGCCGTTTCCGGGATGCAAGGCACTAGGATCAATCTTCGTCCAAAGTTGAACTCTGGCCCTGTCGGCGCTCAGGTTCGTGTCTTCGGAAAAATCGGAATTAGATGTTGCATCAAGACTGTAGAGTGGGTTTGTAGAAGGGCGATGAACAGGTGAGATGTAATTTGGGACATTGGGAAAAACGGATACCCCGGCGGGGGAAGGGAGCGGTGATTGGTGACTCGAAGACTTTTGCAACGGCGCAGAAGACGTTGTCCTGTGTGTCTTTGTGACTGGTGAGGATGAAGATACTTGCCGTGTCATCGTGTGTGACTTCCCCCTTGAGCTGGATAAGCGCGAAGAAGAATGCGAGGTAACAGACGTGGATAGCGTCTTCGCCACTCCTGTGCTAGCGGACCGAGATGTTCTTGCTCCTTTGCGAGTCCCTTGAACCGAAGTGTTCGGAAGTGCTGCCGAATCAATGGGTGGCGAAGGTCTGCCATCTGCAAAAGATCTCGATTTTCCACTGACGGATGGTGGTGACGGTGAAGGAGGGGGTGGCTCTGGAACAGTTATTGTGATGAATGTCTCCACAAGACGCGACTTGACGACTCTCTCCAACATTCGTTGAGAGTGATCGAAATAGAGTGTCGACGCGGGCATGTTCGAGACCGAATTCGTCGGCGTGGCAGACGAAAAGCTCGCTGAGAGGCCATGTGAGGACATCGCGGAAGTTGTCCGGGTCCGGGTTTGCTTCGCAGTGGGAACGGACGTGTTGGTCACCAACGAGCGGGACAGAGTATTCCCTGAACCAGGTGTCGGTCCTACGTTCGTCCCACCGGGAAAACCTGCCCGCGAATGTGCCCCTCGCCGCCCCCTTCCCTCTCCGTTCCCCCTCATCTCATCCGAAACACCAGTAATTTCTTCCACAGGGATATTCTTCAGAGTATTGACCGAAGTTGTAGATATTCGTCGAGAGCGTTTGCGCAGCAAAGTGACGTCAAGGTCGTCAGATAGGTTTCCCAGCGGTGTGAACTGAGAATGCGTTGCCGGTTGAGAGAGGGCCGAGGCAAATGCGTCGCGGACAGGGAAGGGTGTGAGATTGCGTATCTGGATGGACGTCAGGTGTCTAAGACGGCGCTGAAAGCAACCCTGGTGTTCCGAGAGCGTCATTCCAGCACGTACGCGTACCTGATTTTATAGCAACACTCACCTCGCAGTGACCTTGCCTCGAGTCTGGTGTGCCGAAGCTGGTCGAGCTGGGTGTTTGCAACGCATCCTGAGCACCACCCGACATGTCTGCAGGTCGAGACGTTAGTCACGGCGAGATCGTCTTGTCTGGACGTCATACCTGTAGCAAGTTGTTAACGAGCTTTCACTGTGCCAGACGCGTGGAGTTGCATCGACGTAGCGCAACGAGCCCTTCGCTTTCCTTTCTTGGACTCGACATTCAATATTTCCGTCCTCAATTCAAGTGTTTCAAGTGTCGGTTAAGCATGTCTCAGTCTCAAAACCCCAACAATGATTCGAAGATAATAGTTACTCCCGGGCGGCCAGCAGCTCCTTCCAAATCCATGCTACCACCCCCTGCGCCACCAAGTAATAGTGCCATGTTGGAACGCGAGGCCAACGCATTGTCAACCTGCTTCAAGGTAAGTGCAAGTTCAGTTGTATTTTGAGGCTGTATTTCATGTCGGATAGAATGCAGTCATAAAGACTGGTCAGATCTACGCCTTCCATGCCGACGCACGCAGATTGTAAGTAAAGGGTACCGTGACCTCCAGTTGCATGACCAACAGTTCATCTTGTAGAGGGATTCACAAGTATGCCCCGTACCCGCCACGTTCGTTGACGTCCTCTCTCGGTCGCGAACTCGAAAAATACGACCAAGTCTGCGACGCAATTGAGTCGCAGTTGGTGAGCAATTCTCGTCTATCGCTTTACGTCCCTCCAACACTATCGCGTCAGCTGCGTGCCATCTCAGTTCTGAAACGAGATTTGATTCGCGAGGAACGTCGTGCAAGAGAAGTCGAACAAGCCGCTATTGCAGCACAGGCGCCCAAAATCCCATTACCATCTATCGAGGCTGGCGAGGGTACAACGTTACCTTCGACTACTCCTGGCCAAGGTTCGCCACAGGGGCCCGCCACCTTGCCTCTACGTCGCCAATCTGCCATCTCGCTATCTTCCCTTAATCGGAACGCTCTTCCTCCCAAGCTGGACCTTTCCGGGTCTGGCATGCGCATCTCCGCCGAGGAAGTGGCATTGTTTCCAAAAGGCCTCGTCCCATCTCCCGTGTCGCTCGCTCCGAAATCAGCTCGCCCATCGGCAACGGCTGACATTGACCTGATGGCAGCATTCGCCTCAGTTGCGGCTGCTACTTCGGGTAGTCAGCGTGTTGATATTGATCTGACCGTGCCAGATAGTCCGCCGACCATGATCGCTGCCATCGACCCTGCCTTAGGCAGCTCTGCGGATAAACCCATCGAACTTGATCTCGATGGCATCGACATGGAGATATCAGATATGACAAATCTATTTGGGGATCCCCCAGACGCCACTCCCAGAAATGGGCGAACGACGGTGGATAGCTTTTTCTCCCCTGGGGTGGCTGATTCGAGTACGCCACTACAAGCGAACGAAGCTCTCCAGGCCCAAAGGGGTAACGTGTCGGATGGTGGCGTTGATATTGGGATCTTGGGTGCTCTCGAGGGTCAGGGCGGCCAGAGCGGGAATTTGTTTGGTCCAGTGGCAAGCGGGTCTGTTAGCGGGGACCAGCAACCACATTCTAGGAACAATGCTGCTCCACCTCCCTCGTTGGTATCGAGTTTTCAGGGCAGTGTGGATGGATTCGACTCGTCCACGCTGGACTTATCGAATCTCGACCCGGCGTGGCAAAACATGGGTTACATGGAGGCACTTTGGAATACGTCCTCAGCGGGGAACAACCAGGAGGGTCAGAAGCCGGGACTGTAGGTAACAGGGTATTCATTCACCCGCAAAACACTATAAATCATCCTATGAACTACGATTAAAGATAAGTCCTCTAAGGTCTAAGGAGTCCCGACTCAGGGGGTACCTGTAGTGAGGAACTTCTCCAACCTCTTTCGCAGAGGATGCCCATTGCGCACACCGACGGCACATAGAGTCGCCACGAGGTCTGTCGCAAGATTCCGACACTCCTCAGGATTTACATCTTGTACTTCCAAGAGCTCGCGTACTGCGCGCGCCAATCGACTCTTGGGAAGATGAGACTTGTCCCCAACGAGTGCGGCCCCCGGTCTCCGTTTCCTCCCCTTCATCTTGGGAGCAGCCATCAAAGGCTCAATGAACTCCGTTCTAAATCTCCTCAGCGCCAGCGCTCCCAAAGGAACGACACGATCCAGCGTACTCGCGGCTTCTGCACGTTGTTCAGCCAGGGCAAGTGAGTCGGTCGACCCGTTCTCCTCATATCCCCACTTCTTCAGCTCCTCGACCCTCCTCTCCTTCAATTTCTTGGCAATCTTTTCCCGCGTGTCCCCTTCCTCGATAGACTTGGCAACGGCATCGAAAATGTCGCTAAGCGTAAGCCAACCGTGATCCTCGTCGACGGCGCGCTTGACATAGTGTCTATTGACGTAGTTGAGGAGCCGATTGACGGCATGCGCGCCAACACTATAGCGCTTGAAGCACGGGATGATATACTGAACGAGCGTCGCGTCATCCTCGGGAGCGCCCAACAACAGTTCCCGGGCTAGGTCCATATAGTACTTGTCGAGATGCTCGTAAAGATCTGTACCGCTCGCCTGCCTGGCGGCCGCGCCAATGCTCGCGTCCCTGCCCATACTGCCATTGACAATACACTCTACGTCGTGGGGGGAGGAACGGGCGTTCGCAGCCTCGGACTGTGCGGTGAAGTAGTCGTAGGTAGCAGTGTGGATACCCATGTGGTACGAAATGTCGATTGCGGGTGCTTTGTCGACGGAGTTGGTCGGAGAGCGGACGATGTGGTTCAGCGCGGGCAGGATGTAACCCCACAGGGCGGAGAGCGACGCAGAGGGATTGGCACTTCCGGCGGAGGGATTCGGCATCGGAGGGAGCAACGCTCCAATCCCCTCTGTCTGCTTTCCCTTTCCATTGGACATGGCTGCAGGAACTCTGGAGTGGACGTGATGGCGCTACTGATATGTTGACTTGCGAGCACTTCTTTTAAGAAAAAAAAAGCCGTTGAGCGCTCGCGAAGGACTGATGGGAAGCTACAAACGTGGGTGACCCACAGATTATTACAAAATAGCTGGAACTGTGAGATCAGGCTTGCACCAAGTGGAGTCCTGTACCAAGTCGACCAAGTTTGTGCGAGATGAACCGACGCTGGGAAACTTTAAACAACTAGCTAGGCGAAGCAGCCCGCTTCATCACTACCAACACCACAGGCGGTGAGTGAGAACACGTTACAGACACACTTCTCTCTGTTCCCACTTTAGCTTTCACCTAAATTGTCTACTTTACATCTTGCTTTACATCCTTGTTCGCAGGATCTCATATTACTCAACTGGTACGTAACTGTACATCCCAGGTGCAGGGACATCCTGTAAAGGGAGACGCATCGGTAACGACTACTTCTCAGCGTAGTCCATGGTCTGGGTTGCCACGCGCACGATCCAAAGCCTTAAATTCGTCCTTAGTGTGACGCGAACCACATTGTGCCGGTCTCCTGATCCAGAGAACATAACCTGCTCCGAGTCTGACGAGTCTGGTCCGTCCTAGTAAGAACTAGCTTAGCGTGATTCAGATCTCGTATCAGATTCGGTTGCCACGATGGGCCTTCAGGCAAGTGGAGAGAATACAAGTCAACATCGTATTGTTTTGCGTACATCTAATCGTTCGAACCCCGATATCTATTGGATCCAACTACCAATCCGTCATGCTGTCAATAAGGCAGAGAAGTCATGCAATGGACCCTGTATCCTCGCACAAGGTTGATTAACCGAACGTAGGAGAGTCATCCAGAGAAGTTAACGTTAGCGCAAGATGCGTGAATTTCTGGCAGGAAGAGTAATTTACATGATACAACTCATGGGATACTCTCATCCTTCGATGTAGAGGACCTTCGAGTAGTATTGTCCGTTACTTGGAAGGTTCGGTGTCCTCAAGAGGAGGTGGGCCATCGTCATCAGAATCTTCCTCATCGGCCTCTGCTTCATTTGCTGGAGGGCCACCAGCAGCCTGAGCCTGCGCCATCATCTAAGAAAATCGGGTGAATCGTTCGCTATGACAATAAATGTGAAGAAGTGCATACTTGGGAAAAGTCCATGCCACCCATGCCACCCATACCGCCCATACCGCCCATGCCCATGTCATCCATTCCAGGAATGCCACCTACAAGTTCGTCATCTAAATTGGGGTTTCCATCCTGCTCGTCTTCGTCGACCCATTTCCCAAAATCTGTCTTGATGAAGGGAGTTTTGAGTTTTTCCTTTGTTAGGCGTGGCCAGTACTCAGACTGCAATTCCTTCTTGCGGAGGACGGCAACAAGGGAACGAGATGTCAGGCGATGACTAGATTCCTTGAGGACAATCAGATGTTGTTTAGTAAAAAACGAAAGGAGCTGTACCCCGGGATCGATTTCTGCGAAAAACGCTAGGTCAAACGCGTAATCGGTTTCAACGCTGCGGAAAGGGGTGAGTAACGGGTTGAAAAGACTGAGAAGGTCTGATTACTTGTTACAGCGCGCCTTGAAGGATAAACTTGTGGGCTGCAACGTATAGTTGAGGGTCGACTCGACGATGTCAGGAAGATTGACAGTCAGATAGATGACGTTCTACGAACAGGATGAGAGGGGGAAGATGTGGGGGAAATGACTAACCTTCTCTGGAGCGGAGGCACTGCTGCGCTGCGCCCAGAGCACTTCTGGATGTGTCTTGGCGGACATGATGCTAGCTGAAGAAAAGCGTTGAACGTTCAAAGTTGTTTCAATATAAAATGCGTTGGAACCGTTGAGAACGATGGAGAACACATTGCCCGATATGGTTATGTACATCTTGATATCATATTACGTAATTATACCGTCACGTGACACTAAGCGGTGCTCAAGGTCTACAAGTTGTGTGCCTTGTAACATACTCGGCCTTACAATGTGGTGAATATGTTTTTTTTTGTGATAAATGTACTTTGTACAGTCACTCATACCCTTGACAGGTGTACTCGCTGGTTCTTGCCATTATTGCTTTTACCCCTTCCCACCGCACCACCTTACTTTTTGGTTCTTTTCCTACTCACCTTGGCCCTACACGCAAAACCATGGTCCGTATCATAGCTCTACCTCCCTGCCCCCAGCTCACTCGATTACAGCTTCTATTGCATCATACTTCTCGCTGCTCTCTTCCTCAGTTCATGCTACTGGCAGTCGTTCCCCTTTGATGCCCACCTCGCCGGATCTTGGCCTAACAATATCACCACATTCTCGGGGGCATTGAACGCGACCATGCCCCCCCATCTCAGCACAGTCGACTTCACGCCCCCAACCATACGTGTAGCAGACAGGTGTTGGTGTGACTTCGCATCGGGACCATTCGAACCATATGATGTACAAAAGTGGGAGAGAGACAGCATCCAGAGGGCCGTCGCCCAGATCGAGAAGCAGTGGAAGCGGTCTCTCGAGTCAGAGAGCACGAATGCTACGGCCCCAGCGGAGCCATTGCCCGTCAAGCTCCAAGAGGCGACTGCCACGTTGAATTCCTCAATCATCGGAAACGAAACATTGTTCTCCCTATTTCGCTCGCTCTTCAGCGGACGCTCGAATAAATCGGAACCGTCTCCGTCACCTACCATCCCCACCGACGCAACCACGCTACCTGAACAGTCTATTGTCCCATCTGCTATCCCAACTGAGTCACCGCTGGCGCCTGGCCAGCTTGACATGCGTCCCTTTGGTTTTGAGCTCGTTCTTGATTTACGATGGTCGAGAAAGTCCTGACCCCATTTCGCGTACAGAGTACCATGTTGTATCCCTAAATGGTCAATCTATCTGTATTCCGCACACTCGTTACGAAGAGGTTTTTACTCAAGTATCCGTTCATTCACAATCGCGTGTGATATCGACATCGGTGACTGTCGTTAAGATTGTGTCTGAGGCGAAGAAATCCGTCAAGGTCACACAGCCTTTCAATCTGTCCTTGTTCTCCAAACTCATGATTAACGGAGCGTAGATAGTGCGCGTACGTGTCATGGTCCCACTCTCAACGTGAAACGATGGCCGTAACAGTCATCTAACGTTCCGCTCTCGAGTCCTCCCACATATTCTTTACCGCCACCTCCCCCCGGCATCTAATAGCGTGCATATAATGTTTGCAATGATGTTGGGCGAAAACGTACAGTATTATAGGATGCCAGCGTCGATCCGAGTAATGTTACTTGTCAGACAGACATGTACTTCGCCATCCTGTAGCAGATGTTAAGAACCCATGTAGACATAGAGTATTGGCCCTACTTCGGTTGCTTGTTGTCTCTTTCGAGACGCTCCTCGAACTTCGCAAATTCATCTAGCGCAATGGCCTCTTCCTCATCCAACACCTGGAAAAAAGAGTGAGACAAAAAGTCAAGAATCAAGCTTCTAAGCTTCGTACCTGCTCAACACCCTTCACTTCTGGAATGTAATGCATCAACATCCTCTCGATGCCAGACTTCAGCGTGACAGTACTCGAGTCGCATCCTCGACAACTGCCCTTGAGTTTAACCTTCACAAGTCCTTCGTCGCTAAATCCTCTGTATTCAATATCTCCGCCATCCTCCATGATTGCCGGTCGCACCCTGGTTTCGAGCAGTTCTTTAATCATCGCTACAGTTTCGGAATCTGTATCGAGAATTCTGGTGTCCTGAGGGCCAGCAGCATCCCTGTCTTCCTGCGAACGGAAGAGGGGCAGTTCGGCGGAAAAGTGTTCCATTAATATCGAGTATATTTCCGGTTTTATCACAGCCCACGGGTTTTCGCTATCCTTTAAAACCGTGACGAAATCCGGACCATAAAATACGGACTTGACACCCTCTATACCCATGAGTCGGATGGCCAGTGGAGACGCGAGTGCGGAGCGTGTATCCAGGAACTCTGCGGTCCCTTCTTCCATCACGGGTACCCCCGGAATGAATTTGAGAGAGTCCTCGTTTGGCGTGGTCTCGGTCTGAACGAACATCGATCGTGCTGCAAGGAATTCAATGGAAAGGCGAACATTTATCGCGGTACTTACTTTGCACAGGGTTGACATGCGAGGCGGGAACTGGTTTCGGCGTATATATGCCCGACGCGGTCGCCAGAGTTGGCCCACGGTGCACAGCGTGTCGGGTGGGCGTGGAGGAGAGAAACCGAATCCATGGTCGCCATGCAGAATGTAAACGTCTGCTGTACTGAATATTTAGCTGAGTGGTTGCCCTGAGCAAGCTCGATGCCAGCCTCGACGTCATGGTGGTTGTGAACAAAGAGCCACGGGACGGGTGCAGGTGTTTACATAATTACACCCTTTCCCGGTACTTAGTACATACAATAATGTCGGTGAACGAGACCAACGCACTCCTTAGATCCCTCGCCGTCGTTCTGTCGCTCGTGCTCATACTTTTCACACTTTTGACATACAAGTATGTCAAACGACCCCCAAAGCTACGCTCTGTTGCTATCATCGTCCTTGGTGACGTGGGTCGTAGTCCACGTATGATGTATCATGCCGAGAGCTTTGCAAAGCTCGGTTTCGTCACATATCTCGTCGGGTACCGCGGTGAGTGACGAAGTAGCTCTCGAGGCATGCCGACATACCGATCCTTGCCCCCCTTTAAGAGTCTACACCAGTGCCCTCTCTGACATCTCTACCCCACGTCCAACTCTGTTACTTATCTGGGCCACCATCTTTTCTCCGCAAAGTCCCATTCATTCTTGCTGCGCCGATAAAGATATTTCACCAAGTTACCACCATTCTATACACTCTCATGTTCAAAATATATTCCCCGCCGGAGTTCATCATGGTTCAGGTAGGATTACGACGCCGTTATTTCGGACCCTCACTTAACTAGTGATCCAAGAATCCTCCCAGTATTCCGACTCTTGCCCTTGTATGGCTGGTGGGATGCGTAAGAAGCAGTAAAGTTTTCATTGACTGGCATAATCTCGGATACAGTATCCTCGCTCTGAAGCTGGGCCCTTCTCATCCATTTGTAAAGATAGCAGAATGGTATGGACGTGTAAAACATACATATTGAAAGGTGCATGCTGATGGAATTCAGGTTCGAAGTTACCTTTGGACGGTCTGCTTACGCCCACTTGTTCGTTACTAGAGCCATGCAAGACCATCTGGTCTCTGAGTGGGAACTGATGTGTGTCATTTTCATTGTGTTTGTCGTTTGTCGTTTAATGTGCTGCTTCAGAGGCAAGAGGGCAGTATTGCATGATCGTCCTCCATCTCACTTTCACCGGTGTTCTCCACCCGAAGTTCATGAGGTGCGAGTCGTCCTAACATGCCTGTCATTCTCTCCTGACACCCAAATTCAGTTATTCCTTCGTTTAGGACCATCACTCATTACTCCTTCCCTGAGAGACTTTCTGCCCTCCTCCAATATACCGTACACCACACAGTTCACTACGACGACAATGGCACCGTCCCAGGCAGTGCAACACTCACCGTATTCCGTCATCAATATGCCCGAATTACGGGCTGACAGAGTTGCCCTCCTAGTCAGCAGTACCTCATGGACTCCCGACGAGGACTTCACGATCCTATTGGATGCACTCCGGTTGTACGAGAAGCGCGCATTACAAGTCAACAAAGGTGGGCTGCCATCTCGAGCGTCCTTTCAAGTCTTGCTAACAAAGCACCAGAGCACGCAGGCAAATTGCCGCGAGTATGGATGGTAATTACGGGCAAGGGACCGCTCAAGGCCGAGTACATGGCAGAGGTCGACCGACTCCAAGAGGGGTGGTCGTATGTGCGCTGTTCTAGCCTGTGGCTTGAGGTAGAAGATTATCCCTTGTTACTGGGTGAGGAGTCAGAGTGCCACAAATCCACGTCCGCAAATAGAATTGGTCATCTTTTTTTAGGATCGGCTGACCTGGGAATATCATTGCATTCAAGTTCCTCTGCGCTGGATTTACCCATGAAAGTGGTGGATATGTTTGGCTGCGGACTTCCGGTTTGCGCTCTCGATTTTGCATGGTGAGCAGTGCACGCTAAAATCGTCGATATATATATATTACTTATTTATATTTTCTAAATAAGTCTTTCGGAGCTTGTAAGAGATGGCGAGAACGGGCTCGTCTTCAAGAACGCCAGGGAATTGGCAGGCCAGTTAGAGGTCGGTTGTCATATATACTTTCGAGAGTCGCCATAATCCACCGCGGCGCAGATGCTTCTCACATCGTTCCCAAATGCCGCAGCTCTGGAGAAGCTGAGTTCTTCGCTCCAATCATCCTCGCAGTCGCGTATATCAAATTTGGTTCGGCACGAGGAAAACTCTCACTGGGAATGGGGGACCTGGTCCGAAAATTGGAACCGTGTTGTAAAACCTCTAATACTGACGGACGTCGAACGGTTCGAATAGGTGAGACCAATCAACCTTCCTCAAACGATGGAAGTAGGATAGATGCGGGTCTTATCTGATAACGTGGCGATTCAAGTTGACGTGATGTTCGACGAAATTCACGATCTCAGTCAATCTGTGCTAACATTCCTTAGGTGCAGCGAATCCTCTATTTCTGTCCTTGTGTTCCTGTCAGGTACTAAGTACTTGCGAGTAGCGATACTCCGTAAATTCGTGTGGATGGGCGAACCTGCGACTCTTGTGAGGGATTGAGATCGGACGCTTAGTCCACTGAAAGCGACGGCTTCAAGGCTTGATCCCAAATATGAGACGGGATATGTCCCTCGCCCCGAAATAGGGTGAGATGACTGATACCACGGATGCGAGACCCTTCAAGGTGGCTCTTCCAAGCGGCCACCTGGGCCTCGGAGCAAACATGCTGTGTGGTCCTGAGTGTCGATTTTTGCAAGCCCAAGAGGCAGGATCAGCTTTTCATCCAGATGATGAGTAAAAGAGATGGGAGCCGTCACACTGTTTGAATTGACAATTGATCAGAAATATATCAGAATGCCACATGAACGTGTCCCGACTTGGTCGCCTGACAGCTTAGAGCACTCAGGACTCGTCCCACGAAGATCACGAACGTGCACATTCTGATGCATTTATGTAGGTCCATTAATGATCTCGCGTAGCATTCGCCGCCCGACCCGCTCGCACGTCTTCGCCGGGCATGTCCCAACCATTAACCTCTCGAGAGGGCAGTTCTCAAGGTCATACTACTGATGTCGACCCCAAGACTGAGCTAGAGGGCGATGCGCTTAACAACCCCAATCGTCAGGTCGCCCAAAAAAGTGTGCAAAGTAAGCACGTTCTGATGCTACTTCAAGTCGAGCAGTAGTGACCATTTTCTGTTCGGCAGGTCGCCGGAAACTTTTTATCTTGAGCGCGGTTGCCGCCATCGTTGTCGTCCTCGCTCTTGCGTTTGGACTTGGCCTCGGGCTGGGACTTAGGAAGAAGAGTACTGCCAGTGCTTTTGTTACGACCAACTCGTCCTTCATTCTTGACTCTTCGTTCGAGGTCACGAACGTTACGACAACCCGATACTACGAATGGGTCATAGAAGAAACGCCCGGCTCCCCCGACGGGTTTGAGCGAACTATGCTCGTCGTCAATGGTGAGTTGATTTCCAAGTAGATTGCTCGAGTTCATGATCCTCTGACACGTTCGTACAGGCCAGTTCCCCGGACCGTTGGTCGAGGTCAACAGTGGTGACGAGCTCGTTGTGAACGTCTTTAACAAAATGTCAAACGGCACCACTATTCATTGGCATGGTCAATGGCAGAACGGGACCAACTACATGGATGGCTCCAATGGGATCACTCAATGTCCCATTCCACCTGGCATGAACTTCAGTGAGCTCATTCCCGCGTACCATGGCGTGTAGCCAGATGCTTAGCTGATCGTTCTCAGCTTACCGCTTTACAATCAATTCTGGACAGTATGGAACGTACTGGTGGCATGCACACGCATCGACTCAATACACAGACGGTATATATGGACCTCTCGTAATCCATTCCCCCGAGGAGCCCATATATGGCTCATACGACCGCGACGTTTTGGTCATCCTATCAGGTAGGTAGTTCGAAGAGCAATGTAGAACTAACGCAGCACACTGACAGATTGTCAAATGCAGATTGGTATCACACGTTGTCGTCAGCCTTGCTTGCACAGTACCTCAGCCCTGCCGGATATGACGGTCAAGACTATGGCGGTTTAAATCCGGGTGCGGAACCTCCTCCAGACAGTGGTCTCATCAATGGCAAAATGAATGGCAGTTCGTTCAACTTTGAGCCGGATCTTCGTTATCGTCTCCGGATAATGAACATGGCGTCCCTCACGGACTTTGTATTCAGCGTCGACGGTCACCCGCTTGCAGTGGTAGAGTCGGACGGCACGAGTGTTGAACCCGCAACTGTCCACCGCGTCCCTATTTCCGTTGCGCAACGGTATTCCGTTATTCTGACCACGAATCAGACTGCTGGCTCGTACTGGTTCCGCGCGGAAATGCAGGATGTGTGCTATAAACTCTCAAACCCGAACTTGGACACCATGGTACTTGCAACGATGACCTATGGAGCGTCAGCTACTACACCTGACTCTCAGAACTGGTCGGAATCTTACCCCGAGGTGTGCTTGGACCTGAATAGCACCATGCTCGTACCTATTCCCGCGATGAACCCACCGAATAGCACGTCATCATACACCGTGTCAATGTCTTTCCAGCAAACCCTCCAGTCCGGTGGAAACCAAGTACTTGCTTATATCAATAATACCAGCTGGGAATCGCAAACCACAGACCCAACCATACTTCAGTTCCACCAAGGAGGTGCACAGACGAACTTCAACGCCTCAACGCAGTTCGTGATCGTTGATGATGACATTAACGTTGTGGATATTATCATCAACAATTATGATGATTCGAGTCATCCGTGAGTCGTGGTCGAATTTGATTTTCCACCATTGGCATTAACGTAGTGCAAAGATTCCATTTCCACGGTCATACAATGTATATCCTCGGCGAGGGTGATGGATCTTACCAGCCAGGCATCTCCCCTCTTACTCTCGTCAACCCTCCACGTCGTGATACCTTCACACTCCCTGGCTACGGCTACGCAATCATGCGCTTCGTTAATGACAACCCAGGGATTTGGGCATTCCATTGCCACATTACATGGCACATGTCTGCCGGGCTTCTTTTCCAGATTGCAAGTCTGCCGAGCAAAGTGCAGCAGTTCCACATTCCTTCCTACTTGACGGACCAATGCTCAGAACAGTCAGGTGGGCTTATTGTGGACAAGAGAAGTAGTGCCAAGTGGCTTTCGTTAGATATGTAAATGATGCAATATAATTCTCAATATCCTATGAAGTTTCAATGTACTCAAAGTTAAACAGCTGTCTGGTTGTGGATCGACAGAACATATCTCGTACAAGTACAGATTTGTGGGTCTATACCGAGTCTGCTGCGAGTTTCAATCACAAACCAAGCACTTCCCTCACTGATTTCCACTTGTGTCCCTCCCAGGTCTTATTACCGGTGCCTGCGTTCTCTGGAACATCTTTGTCGATGTAGTTGTCCCAACCTACGCTGAGTCTTCCTTGTTCAAACTTCTTCTGAAGGAACGTCTGCTTGTCGAAGCCTGCTGGGAGTTCCGCCACGTGCACGATTGGCACAGGTGGATCGCGCGCTTCGTAGAGTGCGCCGATGGCAGCAAGAGACGTGCGTTCACCCTGGAGACGGTACGTGACATTGTGGAGGGATTCATCAGGAAGCGTCGTGAGAACGTGAGCAATGAATCCTGTAGAGCGCCATGTTCGTGAGCCTCCACTCGCACGGATAAGGGAGGTTACTCGCCTGAAACATCGTCCCAGGACGTGAACGAAGCCTCGGCGGTTTGATTGCCCATGAGGTGGAACTTGCCCAGTGTGTCGGCGCCGGTCAACCACGGGATGGTTTCCATGAAGGATCCATTCTAATCAAGTTGCTAGTGAGTTCTTCCTTTGGACTCATCGTGGACGTACGTAGACGCGCATCACGGGAATTCCGAGGGAATTGACATATTCTGATGATCAATGATGGACATGATTATCAGATACGATGATGTAGATCCTCGCTCCGATAACGCTTACCGGCAAACTCGGACTTGATCGCGGGTTGGCCTTCCTTGCTCCCCTCGGTTGGCATACCGAATTCAGAGGGTACAAACAACTTCACGCCGGCCTCCTTGGCCGCCTCGGCGATGGGGCGTTGTGCCGGAAGCGCACCAAACGCCAAAGCAGAGATGACGACCTCGACCTTGTTCTCCCGGAGAGCGGATGTGATCGAGCTCACATTCGAATAGTCGACTGCAGCGACCTTGGCGCCCTGGAGTAGGGGGCTTTGCGCCGCGGACCCTCCGCCACGCGAAAGTACGACGACTGATGCACCGCGGTTCACAAGGGCCTGTCATGCTGAAGAGTGGGTCCAGTTCTATTGATGTAACAGATACGACGGACCTGTACAATACGACCACCGATCGTGGGGCCCGCTCCGGCTACTGCGAACGAGGTATAGGGCATCGTGAATGAGAAATAAATGTCAGATTTGAATGTTTTGATCAGTGACGAAAAACCGGCCCCCCTTTTGTACGGTAAAAAAATGACAGCAGGCAATCCTAGAGAAGGCTTGGAAAGTCACCGGATTCATTAGAAGGTGACAACTCAATCAAGCCCCTAATGAGTTCGTAATTGGTTGGTAATGGTGAACAGCTGATGGCTAAGCAGCTGCCAGGCTTGCCGGTCATCTGATACCTCAAAAGGAAACATACTCCCCGACAAAACTTCCTGCTACCCACAACAGGCAAGTACTGCTGTTGAAAGGGGTTTCTCCTGTCAACGCCTATGCCTTTGTGACACTGACATGAAACACATTTTCAGTCGGTTTGTAAGGAGCGTGCCTATATTCCGGCGTCGTCATCCGGCTAGGAACTGAGAAAACATGTGCCATTGGTTCTTCGGTGATAGCTAGCTCTACCGAGACGATTGTCCCGATATTCGCCACAGGTGACTCAACCTGTTAAACTGGTATCTTGATCAACGAATGACATTCGATACATTGAATTTGTCTTCCTGGAACACCCGCAACTCGATGAAAAGGGTGTCCCCAGTAGTGGAAAAGGCTCGAAAGTTGTAGCGATTCCAACGTCTCCACGGAACCTAAGAGGTAGACGTTCCCATGATTCGGGTCGGTTGTGGTTGGCTATCATATTGTGACGTGAGTATCCGTCCCCATAGTGGGGTCTGTTATCGGTGAGAATGATGGATTTCAATCGCAGTCATATCCAGGAGGGGCGAGTATCTCGGCACGCGGGCTCAACGGGCTTGACCACTGGTAAAACTGCATGTAGATAGTAGGAGGTGACGGTTGAGCGCACCTTCGAGCGAACTGACAAAATTACAAATACAATAGCCTCAACCTCTGCAGGAATCACAGACCAAGAACTTCCTTCACCGTTATCCATTTATGTCCCTCCCAGGCCTTGTTACCACTGTCTGCATTCTCTGGGATGTCCTTGTCGATGTAGTTATCCCAGCCCGAGCTCAGTCTTCCTTCTTCGAACTTGCTCTGCAGGAATGTCTGTTTTACGAACCCCTCTGGAAGCTTTGTCACGTGTACTACCGGCACAGGTGGATCGCGCGACTCGTAGAGTGCGCCGATAGCGGCGAGAGACGTACGTTCACCCTGGATGCGGAACGTGGCATTGTGGAGGGATGATTCGGGGAGTGTCGTGAGAACGTGAGCGATAAAGCCTACGAGAAACCACGTTCGTGAGCCTTAGCTCGAGAGCAAGTTCACAGATGTGAGGAATGCTTGCCTGAAACGTCTTCCACGGCTGTGAACGAAGATGGAACGGTGTGCTTGCCCATGAGGTGGTATTTGCCCAACTCCACGCCGGTCAACCATGGGACGAATTCCATGAAGACACCAGTCTAATCAAACGCAGATAAGTGCCTCCTAAAGTCGAGGATCATCATGAACACGATCACCGCAAAAGACCTACGTAGACACGCATTACAGGGATTCCGAGGGACTTGACATATTCTGATGATCATGGGTCGTCAGACACCAAAGATCTGGACACACCGCTCCGGTGAAGCTAAACCTTACCGGCAAACTCAGACTTGATCGCAAGGTGGCCATCCTTGCCACCCTCTGTTGGCATCCCATATTCAGACGGTACAAACAACTTCACGCCGGCCTCCTTGGCTGCCTCCGCGATGGGTCGTTGTGCTGGGAGTGCACCATATGCCAATGCGGATATAACGACCTCGACCTTGTTTTCTTTTAAAATGGACGTGAGAGAGTTCACGTCTGTATAGTCTACCGTCGCAAGCTTGGCACCCCGGCAGAGGGGGCTCTGTGTCGAGGTACTCCCAGGACGGGCGAGCGCCACAACCGACGCGCCGCGGTTCATCAGAGCCTGTCGTATTCGAGCGTCAGGTTCAGGTAACTTGGGACTGGGAGTAAAATAAATCACGCGCCTGCACGATGCGAGCACCGACGGTAGGGCCTGCCCCGGCGACTGCGAAAGAGGTGTAGGGCATCGCGGATGAGAAGAAAAGGGTTAGGTGAAATAGTCAACGACACAATTCCATTCGCTTTTTATACGGCGGGAATACGTTTATTCTTGGATAGACTGGACCGTCAACTACTTAGACACTTCAGGTCCATAGTTACGCTATCTAGGGGACAGACCGGAAGCTGAGTCCGACCGAAAAGCTTTGAATAGTAAGTAGCACATGTCATACACTCGGGCTGTCATACGCACACGACAAATTTTCGTGTAACAGCAACTAAGTGAAACACTTTCAAAGCATGTGCCAGATCTGAGTCGGGACTCGACGAGGAAAGGCTATAGGTGACCTAGCGATTAGTCAGCTAGCACTTGTTCGTACTGTACACTCACTCGTCGAACCCGTGAAGCGACGTGATACTAAACGATGTCGTCCATCACGGTTGTTTCATCCCCAGCAAAAGTCCTCATTGCAGGGGGGTACCTTGTTCTCGACCAGAAGTTTTCTGGCTTGGTGATATCAGCTTCGTCTCGATTTTACGCTGTTATCCAGGATTGCCACAAACCGGGCCAGATTATCGTTCGATCACCTCAGTTTATCGGAGCTGAATGGAGTTATTCCGTGACCGTTCACGATGACGGAAAGGTAGATGTCAATCAGGTATCAGAAAGGTAGGTTTTCTCGGTTGATGTCATGTCTAAATAACCCCTGCGGATAGCAAGAACAAGTTCGTGTACTTCGCACTGAAATATACCTTGATGTTGGCATCAGAGCGATTATTGGTCGTGGGCTCCACTGGATCACTGCGGAACTCGTTGCAGTATGGCCTCGATGTGGTCGCCGTAGGCGATAATGATTTTTACTCGCAGCAAGCCAAGGTCATTAGCTGTGTAACGAATCGATGCCCGATATTTGTTCACTAACGCAGCTCATTTTCAGCTTCAAGAATTGAATTTGCCTGCTACAGTGGCGTCATTGTCCAGTCTTACCCCGTTTTGCCCTCAGGACGTTCAACTGGATAGCGTGAATAAGACGGGGATGGGATCCTCGGCGGCATTGATCACATCCATCGTCTCTGCTCTCCTGTTGAGGCTCGGTGTGATCACCCGGGAAGAATTTGCCCAGCCAGACAGCGACGCACGCAAGTTGGCACATAACACCGCGCAATTTGTGCACTGCTTCGCTCAGGGAAAGGTGGGCAGCGGATTCGACGTGTCCTCTGCTGTGTTCGGGAGTCAGTTGTATACTCGGTTCGACCCCACCTTGTTGGACAGTCTGATGAAAGATAGTGATGTAAGTCCATGGACACACGCTTGTCGAGATTGATCGTAATGACATCGTTCGGTTGGTTGTTAGGGTCCACTCTCGTTGTCGTCCATACTCAGTCCTGGCGATCACTGGGACTGTCGGACAGTTCCGATCCAACTTCCACCTCTTGTCAGGCTCGTATTGGCGGACGTATCTGCGGGAAGCAATACCCCCTCTCTTGTGAGCAAAGTGCTGAAATGGCGTCAAGAGAAAGCCGACCAAGGCACGCATTGATGGCCTTTCTTTTCGTCTGCAAGTGTATAACGGGCACTCACGATTGATTTTACCCAGCTGGTGCATTGTGGGCGGCTATCGACGCATCGAATCAGGCGCTCGCGGCTCGTCTTCGCCACCTTTCCGATCTGTCCGAACAACAGCCGGGGTTGTATGCATCCGCTGTCAAACACATGTCTGGCGCGCCATCGTCAGAGGTAAGAGAGACTTGTTCATTTATTTCATCACTTTGACTAAGTCGAGAGCCATTGTTGCCTCTGACATAGTGGCTTGACGGCGCTGAGCCAGAGAAATCCATCGTCAAAGCATTTTTAGATCTTAGAGAGACGAGCGAAGTAAGCACATGGATGGTCACCAAAACCAGCCCTTCTCACTCATCGCTGAATCACCGATACAGAACACACGTGCGCTTATGCGACAAATGGGCAGCGCGGCAGGTGAAGAGGTACACATAGAACCTGACACACAGACTAAGCTGTTGGATGCATCGATTGCGCAAAAGGGGGTTATTTGCGGCGGCGTACCCGGGGGTGAGTGACGGTCTTTCGTATGCGTCATGCCATGGACACGTTACCTGACCGCTTACACAGCGGGAGGGTATGACGCGATCTGGCTCCTGTTATTTGATCCGAACGATGGCACTTGTGAGCCGTTGAGCGCTGTCGAGAGGCTTTGGGAAAGATTCCCAAACGTGTCACCCCTACTAGCAACTGAATCTAAAGAGAGAGGCGCCAAACTCGAGGACATTGATCAAGTGCCTGGGTTGCGTGCTGTCGTGCAACTACACCGATAACTGCGTTTCCTGCTGTTCTTGGCTATGAATACTAATGAAGACGACCAACGTTCATCGAGCTCGTCTAGTGCCCGTGCACTGGAACCCCTTTCAAGTTATTTCTGTATTATGTACAAGATCTTGTACTACTGTGTGGCAGGCAGGAAATCAGAGGATATACGCTATTCTCACGTTGCGATGTGTTATTTATTGGGTGTGTGACCCAAACAAGCGCCCAAGCGCCGCGGGCACCGATCGCGTGGTTACCCCCCAGGACTTGAAGTTGGCGAAGCGAAAGTCCTCCCGGCCAACAACGGAAGTTGGTGCTGCACTTCGATGAGGCTCAGTATCTCATCCGTCCTCATTCTTGTGACGCTTACAGGCGCAGTCAAACCTTCCAGTCGTGTGCCGATCAATCCCCAGCATGTTAACGTTTGGAAGCTAGAAGCTCGAGCTCGAACGTTGGAAACTCCTCGTTCGGCCAGGGCGTCACCTCTGGTTGTGCAGGATTATGTGGCTGGCTTTGCCTTCGAAGCGGACGTGCAACAGCAACAGCCTCAATACCCCGAATTCCCAGAACAATTCTTCGAGCAGCCTGTAGATCATGCGGACCCGTCCCAGGGAACGTTCAAGCAACGCTATTGGGTTAACACTCGTCACTATGTACCGGGTTCGGGCGGGCCAGTCATCGTCTTGGATGGTGGCGAGACGAGCGGGGAGGACAGACTGCCCTTCTTGGATACAGGCATAGTGGAGATCCTGACCAACGCAACGGGAGGAGTTGGTGTTGTGCTTGAGCATCGCTACTATGGTGCGTGTACCAGTGCCGAACACACGTGCTGGACGTCATTAAATGTACTACAGGAACATCTATCCCTGTACCTGACTTTAGTACGGATAACTTGAGGTGAGGCTGCTCGTCCAGTCCCATTGGATGTACTGAGTAATCGCTGTAGATGGTTGAACAACGATCAAGCTGCTGCGGATTCTGCCAATTTTATGGGCAATGTCAAGTTTGAGGGCATAAACGAAGATTTGACAGCACCAAATACCCCTTGGATTTACTATGGTGTAGGTCGCACATTCCACACGCGTCCTGTCGTACATACTGAATCAAATTGCAAAAGGGTTCCTACGCGGGTGCCCGGGCGGCACACATGAAAATCTTATACCCCGATCTGGTCTTTGGAGCAATTGCCTCGAGTGGTAGGTATTTTCTTCACACCGAGACAGCTTCACAACCTTAACATTACACAGGTGTTACCCATGCTTCCCTTTCCAATTGGGAATACTACGAAATCATCCGCAAAGCTGCCGATCCTGCGTGTTCTGCCCACATCGAGAGTGCAATAAAGACAGTCGATACCGTTCTCCAGTTCCCGTACCTCAAAGACCTCCTCAAGGGTTTATTTGGACTCCACGAACTCAAGCACGACGACGACTTTGCTTCTGTTCTCGAGGTGAGCTCACCGCTAGCAATCACGAAATATCATGCTAATTACCCCAAGTACCCACTGGGAGCGTGGCAGTCTAAGAATTGGGACCCGGCCGTGGGCAGCACGACATTTGACAAGTTTTGTGAAACGCTGAGCAAGCCCATCCCTGGTGCTTACGATATTGCTGCTTTGCCGATCGGCCACCAGGATCGTCTTTTGACTCTATGGGACGACCAAAAGATCGATTTCTCTGTCTTGAATTACGCGCAGTGGGTCAGGGAGGTGAGCAGCTGCCTCTCTTGCTTCAAGGGAATGAGAAGGACATTTGACTCGACACCGTAACTTAGAACTATGTGAAACCCTGCCTTGACGGCAACTCAACAGTGGAGGAGGTCAGCACAATCAAGCCTTTTCCCTGACCCGTTCAGCCTTCTGATCTCATGGAATGTAACCAGTGTTTTGGTACGTATAATGATACGCAGTTTACCAATACTTCGCTCTCTCAGGATTGGCGTCTGTGGACGTTCCAAGTTTGCACTGAGTGGGGGTACTTCTCCGTACGTCTTTTATTTCACGTCACCTAAAATGGTGTTTAATATCGTGACAGACCGCCCCGCCTGATCCAGACTACCCCCGAATCGTATCCAAGCTATTGACCATGGATTATGCCACCAAGATCTGCCGACAGGTATGTATGTTGTTACCCTTTTGTGCGTGTCTTTCTTTCTCGGAGGAACAAAACACGTCTGTCCTTTCTAGGCGTACCCTCCTGGAAAATATTTCACAGTTCCCGAGCTGCCGGACATCGCCGCCGTGAACACCTTGGGAGATTTTGCAATCGCTGCAGACAAGCTGGCTATCATAGATGGCGAAGGTTCTACCCCTCTTGTTTACTTTTCGGTTGTCACTGAAACAAATACGTCCTAGTTGATCCCTGGAGACCCTGTACCCCGCATAGCGAGTACGCCAAGCCCAGGAAGGACACGATTCCTCAGCCATTCAAGCTCATCCCCGGTGCGTATCCATGTTCAAATCTCCCATTAATGTACACTGATGGAGCGTTGGCATCAGGTGGTGTTCACCACTACGATGAATATGGACTTCGTGACATCAATGATGAGCCGCTGCAAATACAACAGATCCATCACGAGATGATCGAATTTGTGCGCGAGTGGCTGAAAGATTTCAAGGCGTAGATAAATCGTTGCCTTTCGTACATACGTACCCGTTGACATTTTCGAAAAAGGATATAATGACAAGTCGAAATTGAATATTAACCGCCGCTCTTCGGATCAGATCACCATCATTCTCTTGTGAGGACCCACGATGGCCCAACGAACCTCATTTACGGTCGGGTCCAGGCAGTCTGAACTTGCAAGGATCCAAACCGACTTCGTTATTCAAAAACTCGCCGACAAGTTCCCTTCCTATACGTTCGAAACACAATTCAATGAAACCGACGGGGACAAGAACCAGTCGCAAGCCCTCTTCTTGCTCGGGGGCAAGGCATTGTGGACGCGGGGGCTCGAGGAGTTGCTCGCCGACAAGCAAGTGGATATGCTCGTGCACAGTCTCAAAGATGTGCCGACAGATCTCCCCGGAGAATTCAAAATTGGTGCGATATTGGAGAGAGAGGAATGCGTGGATAGCTTGGTGATGAAAGCTGGGTCGCCCTACAAGGTGCTCGAAGACTTGCCTGCTGGGAGCAGGATCGGAACGAGCAGCGTGCGGCGCTCGGCACAAATCAGGAATTATCTCAGAAATCACAAGGGATTGGAGATGACGTTCAAAGATGTGGTGAGTAGGGACGACTATTCGAGTGATCTCTCAAGCCTAAACAGCATGCACAGCGCGGGAACCTGTACGATCTGTGGTTTGATTGCGTCATCTGCACCGAGATTGACTACTGAGCTATAGCAATACCCGTCTGAAGAAATTAGACGCGACCGGAGAGGAAGATGAGTATGATGCGCTTATCCTTGCCAAGGCTGGACTCGTACGTCTCGCATGGTCGCATCGTGCTACGGAAGATCTGGCGCCTCCAGTCCTGTATCACGCTGTATCTCAGGGTGCGTTGGCCGTAGAGATTCGTGCTGACGCGTCGAACGAAGTATCCGAGTTATGCGACGCTCTCACGCACCAACGAACCCAGTGGACGTGTCTTGCTGAACGTGCGATGTTGCGCACGTTGGAGGGAGGATGCAGTGTCCCCGTTGGTGTCAACACGAAACTCACCCATGTGGTGGAGGGGGAGGAAAGACTGACGAGCGGAGAATTGAAGCTAGAAAGTGCTATGCTAGAGATCACAGGCTGCGTCACCTCGCTCGATGGTGAACGGCAGTTTGTGAAGACGGTCGAGGAGAGGGTGACGAGTACGGACGAGGCAGAAGAACTGGGTAAAAGGATTGGGCAGACACTGCTAGAGAGTGGTGCGCGCGAAGTGTTGGAGGAGATCAAAGCGGACAGAGCAGCCCGGGCGCGAGAGGCAGAAGAAACCAAAACATGATGACGATTTGTGCATACCAGTTACAAGCGAAAAATTGTGTTCTTGTAGTTCATCGTGCAGCGCTGGAAACGAATGCACGAGCGACGATAAATGAAATACAAGAAAGTGTATCTGCCTCCCCACGAGCGCCTGAACATCCCTGGAAACAATTACGGGCAACAAGTGACTCTAAAGCAGGGAGTAAATTGACATTGAAGAAGGAAAGCATCACCAGACGCGGTTTATGAGGCATCCCGTTGTTTGTGCGTATTTTGCTTGCTGTGCAGGCTCGATAGACTGAGGCTCATATGGGCTACCGCTCTCTCCTTGCAACTCGCACGAGGGTCGGACAATGGCTACTGTATCGTCCCGGCGCCTGCGCAAGGAACTCAGCGAGATCAACGCAGAAGGATGTCCTTGTGGTATTACTTTCCGTCTCAATGTAGCTTATCTATTGACCCCGCATCGTGCAGGTATTAAACTCCTCAACGCAGACGACTTCGAAACTTGGTTCTTCTCGATAGAGGTCTTGGGCGAAAGCCAATACCAGGCAAGTCCTCTCCGTGCTACATATTCGTAGCTAATTTTTGACCGTTAGGGGGAGGTCTTCAAACTGATGTTCCGCTTCGATGCAAACTACCCCATCTCCTCCCCAGCGGTCCAGTTTGTCATAGACGCAAACTACCAGGCACCTATACACCCGGTACGTCCGCCGAGTTTGTGCTAATGTGGCAATGATCTGATTCGATCTTAGCACGTGTACTCCAATGGACATGTGAGTAGAAATCGTCAAACGCCGTATTGCTATTTCTGAACTCGTCCAAAGATCTGCGCCTCCATTCTTGGGACAGAGTGGTCTCCTGTGTTGAGCGTGTCTGCCGTTTGTGTCACCCTGCAGAGTATGCTGGCGTCTTGCAAGGTGACTTCACATGATGACGCCTATGATTTTCTTTCTAACGCACTCACCTATTACAGGTCAAGGAACGGTAAGTCCTGATCACGCTGTGTTGTCATCATACCAAGTTGGTCCCCGTGTCCAAGGCCTGTAGACAACGATCGATATGTTCGGACCGCACCTGACAATCCGAAGAAGGTATGTCGTATCTTCTGTGGAACTTCGCCTGTTAACTTCACTCTCGGCAGACACGCTTCCAATACCACGGTAAGTCAACTTGGTATCATTCTGCCCGCGGCTAACCGCATTTGTTTCGTTTGCGATCGTGGCACGCTAGATGACACGTATGTCTTTACCATTTTATGTGAAGACAGCAGTGTGAGTGGGAATTGATAACTTAACAGGGTGTGAAATAGGATTCCTTTTTACTCGGCGAACGTTTTTCTTGCATGTTTGAACTCGAATGCTGTATGTATCATTACCCCAGGCACCAAGATAGCGAAAGAAGTTGTAATGGGTAATTGCACGTGTGTACACCATGTGGACGTCGCTCGAAGCGATTCCGTCTCAGAATGATTAGATACAACTTATCAATAAATCTATGTGTTTTCACAGGGCGATCAGGAAAGAAGGGTGAACAAGCGTAGACCTTTCCTGCGAGACGTTTGAGCGCCTTATGACTTGGGGATTGTCATCTCGCAGTGAGAACTATACACGTATCCTTAGATCCTTTGTGATCATATGAAGTTGGCTATTTTGATTGTTCCACGTTCCACCCTGTGCTTTGCCATCCCCACATTATCGCTTCCTGAGTCTGCGTTGCACCATGGCCGCTACATATGGTATCCCTCGTTCGTGATACATGTCTATCATAAGAGCCAATGCGATGCAATCCCAGTCGACCACCCGTACAGCACCGATGCACGAGACGAAAGCTCAGTCAAGGTTCGGAACGTATGGCTCCACTAGCATCTTGCTAAACTCTCTGAGCTTCTGCGGACCACGTACTTCCTCGGTGAGAAGGGGGAGCTGAACGATGTGGAAAAACTCGTCATAGAGTTCGTGTGCTTCGGCGAGATACTTTTGTTGCATCTTTTGACGCACTTTGCAGTGCTCGCAGTTGGACGCTGCGTCGCGTCGTCAGCGTCGACGACGTGCAAGGAAAGGAAGGAAATGACGTACAGTTCTTGGGGAAGAGCAACTGGTTGACGACGATATTGTGCGTGTCGATTTCGTACGCCGTCAGCTCTTGTACGAGACGTTCCGTCTCATACAGCGACAAGAATTCAGATATACACACGCAGACGAACGTGGTCTTTTCCTGTCCGTGAGTGGCGTCAATGGTCCGCCCGGGTAACGACAGCACGACGTACTGGATCCTTGAATTGGGTGTTCACCTCGTTGATGACGGCGCGCATCGACTCTAGCTTTGCGAACATGTCTTCCTGAGAGTCTTGCTGCCCGCCCATCATGGACGACATTTGCCGGATCATGGGACCGAATTGGCCACTGAGGGTGCTCAGCTTGCCCAGCGCCTTCTCGAGAACGGTAGGGAAGGAGAGGAATCGGAGCGTGTGACCGGTCGGTGCGGTATCGAAGACGATAACGGAGTATTCCATGGATTTGACGTGCCTGGAAGGGGCATGAGGATGTCCGACAAACAGGGAACACGGGAGAGCGTATACTTCATGATCTCGGCGAAGCTCATCGCTTCGTCGACGCCCGGGATGGCAAATGCGAGATCTTGCATCATCGAGCCCATCATCCCGTTCTGGTCGGCTGACGAGGCAGGGTGAGCACGACTGAAGCAGAAAGGAAGGGGAACGCGTGTACATTGTTCGACCATCTCCTGAATCGCGCTCGTAGGATCGATCTCCATCGCAGAGAGGTTGTCGAACCCGTTGACTTTGGTCGCATCTTTGGAGAACTTTTGGCCGAAGGCATCGGAGAGGTTATGTGCTGGATCCGTGGACTGTAGATGCGATCGCACGATGATGGTGAGACGAGGGAGGAGGGGGACTTACGATGAGCAGGACGGATTCACGACATTGGGCGAGTTGGATGGCGAGTGAGCAGGACGTTGTCGTCTTGCCTGTTCGCCGGCATGAATGTAGTGTCTCACGACGATCTGAACTTTCGGGTACTCACCGACACCGCCCTTGCCGCCTGTAACGAGTGGAACGTGAGTGATCGTTTCGTCGGACGAGTAAGAGACGCACCGCAGAATATCCATTTCAGCGATTTCTGGTCTAAAATATTCTGGAGCGTGGGAGGCAGCGTGTCGGTCATTGCAAGTAGTCGTGACAGCCCCGAAGAAAAAAAAAAAGGTGGTAGTGGTGGTCGATGAGGTGGTTGCGTGTTCAAGCTAAGCGTCGGGTGCGGCACTCGCTGAAGCAATAGTTATCCCTCTGCATCATACCATCACGACTGCGCACAGGCTCTCACACTCCGAAACGGTTCGTCCAAAACCAACATCGGCATCCATTTACCATGAGCGATGGTAGATTGGCATTTCAAGGTATGGTATGAGTCGAAACGACATCCAGATCACCTATGACGCGATGGACAGCTCTACAGCTCGCCAACGAACAGCGTAATGCATACGGTCTTCGGTACAATGATTTTGCACGCTACAGAAGACACTGTGGAAACAGAACACATCGCTTACGATCGACCCTCAAGATGACCCACGGGAAAGGCAAAGAGTTCAAGAAATTGCCGCCCTTGACGACGGATAGCATCAAGGAGGGACAGTGAGTCTGCGACACGTTCCATCATGAGAGCGGTGTCCATATCGTTGATGACAGTCTTCAGCTGTTGTTATTCGAAGCTGAACGCGCATGGGCACACTCTCAGGATCTCGTCGGTCAATCCGTCCTGCCAGCAAACGAGGGGCACGCTGGTACTCTCCGCCACAGCGCGACGGGACGTTTCAGGCGGGCAGTCCATTGGTCGACGCAGCTCCTCTCACGCTGTCAGTCACTTTACGCATCGTCCCGCCTCAGAGCATCGTCCCTCATCCAAGCCACCGTATATACGCTCGTTCTGAACGGCCGATTTCTGCGGTATCGGGATGATTTCGAGGATGCGCTGATTCAGTTGGGCGTAGCGAGGAGTTTGTTGGACGAACTTGCGGAAAGGGCGGAGACGAGCAGGGATCAGGCGCTTGCGACGCTCTTCGCAGATGAAATCGGGCCGGAGATTAGATACTGTGCTCATGAGCTTGGCAGAGAAAAGGCGTACGACGTCGATGCGATCGTGAGGGATCTTGCGGGAAGGTATAGGGGGGATATCGTCGAGGGATATGGTAAGGTGATCAAGACGTTTAGAGAGGAGCGCGCGGGAGCTGGGGGTGGTCAGGACAAGAAAAGATTGGAGACGCTCATGTGGGAGGGGCAACCAGTACCGGTGAGAAACCCAGAGCTGGTGGACGTGTTATTAAAGGTCCAGGAGGCGGAGGGAAAGATCAGCGTTCCTCGAGAGGGCGGGGACACTGGGTACGGCAAGGGGAAGAAAAAAGGGCTTGGGTCAAAGAAAGGGGTGGCTGCATACGACGCCGTTCTTCTTGCATTGAGCGACGCGGAAGAGGTGGCGAGAAAACTAATGGAAGCCCAGCAGGTTTGTTCGTCCGGTTATCTTGCGCATTGCACTGACTGTATTTCAGAATGCGAGCACTTTGTCTGCTGCTGCGGGGGGTACGCGCGACATTCAGTTCGTGCATGCGTATGTTGTCTATCAACTGCTGTCGCGACGCATTCAGCGGGATCTGGTTCTCGTGAACATCCTACTGAGCTCGCACACGCAAGGGGCATCAAAGGCGAAGGAAAAGATCGATGCAAGACTATACCCTGCTATAGTCAAGTTGCTTGAGACAGTTGTGCAGAGTCTGACACAGATGCGGAATCTGAGCATCGTGGACGAGAGTCCGGACCTTGCATCGGCGATTGATGCGAGACTGACGTATACAAGAGCACGCCGGTACGTGTGGTGACATGGGCGGTGGCATGAAGCGAGCTGATGAATCGAATAGGTGTTTCTTCCTTACGCAATGCTATGCGACCGTGAAAAAGTATGGAGAAGCCATGACATTGATTCAGCACGCTGCGTTACACGTGCGAGAGACGCGTTCTGTGCTAGCGTCGCTCGGGGGGGTATCCACGCCGGCGGACGCGTCGTACCCGCTCGGAGTCGGCTTGGTGGATGAACTAGATTCGGCTCTGTCGACTGCTGCGGCTGACACGAAGAACGAATGGTTCGCGTACAACGGGGGTACCTTGGACGGCGATGCCAAGGGATACAAGAAACCGCTGTTCTTTGACATCGGGCTGAACTACGTGCAGCTGGACATGGACCGACTGCTGGAACGTGCGGGCAAAGCACCGGCGAGAGAAGAACGGGAGATACCTCCCGGAAAGTCGAGGCTGGAGGTGGTGGTGCGACCAGAGACACCTCAGTCGGCTGCACCGGCCAAGGGGGGACTGGGTAGTTTGCTGGGTGGATGGTGGGGTCGGACGTGACTAGTCACGTGATTATGAAAGTGTATCATGTGATATGATTGGTGATAAATTCACACGCCACTGATTGTTTTTTTGGAGCCAGTCGTTCTGAGAGAGAGAAAGAAGGAGAGTGCGTCGGGAAAGGGCTCACTCATTCATGGCAGGCCAACAAATCCCCGTCCAATTTGGCCAACAACAACTCCAACCCAATCTACGTCAGTCACCGAAAGACAAGCTTCAGTACATCCTCCTCGTACGTCTCCTCTCCCTTTCAATTCCCACTTCTCTTGACCCCCATCCACAGCGCGTCCGCGACCTCAAGCAGGCCGGTCACACCCCAGAGTCTTCCCAGGAACTCCGCAATCTCCTCACTTATCTCGCTGCAGTCCAGAACCAGCAGCAAATACAACAGCAGCAGCAGCAGCAACAACAACAACATATTCACCTCAGTCCGTCGCTTTCGTTTCTCCTCTCTTTCTCTCTCTTTTCTCATCTTTCCCAGATGGTCCACAACCGCCCTTTCCGAATGGCCATCACCCCGACCCTCCCTTCAATCCTGCCCCCGCCGTCCCCCCCAACTCGGCTCCCCAGAATCCACCACCCTCCGTTACGTCCGGTCCTGTGCCCTCCGCGCCAATCCCTCCAGCCACCCCCGTTTCTTTCTCCCCCGACCAAATCAATGCCCTCCGTGCACAGATCATGGCATTCAAACTCATCTCTCGTGGCGCCGCCCTTCCTGACCATCTCCGTCAGTCCATCAAGCCCCAGAACACCGTCGCTGCTGATCTCGAGAAGGCTCTCGCTCCCCCCGATGTCGGCCCCAGGATCGTCGATGCTGCCGTAAAGATGCAAAAGGGCGTCGTCCCTCCCTCTTTTCCTCCTGCCCCCGTCCCTCCTCCCACCGCCGAACAGCCCCCCCAAGAGGAGGAGGCACCAGCAGTTGCATTTCCCCCCAACGTATCTCCCGCTGACTTACCAAAGGGCCCTTTCCTCGAGGAAGACACCAATTCCGGCGTTTATCCTTACAATGCCTTCCGCCTTCCTTTCACCCATCTTACCCGTCCTGCCGATGTTGATCCAACCATGTTTGCTACCCGCCTTCAGCGCCTCTTGATACCATCTCTCATGCCACCCGGTCTCGATGTCCACCAGATAATCAACGAGAGGGATCGTTTCATCGAAGCCCGCGTTATGCAGCGAATTCGTGAACTTGAAAGCATGGACGCTATGATGGGTGATGGTGGGTTTGACAGTCTCGCGGATGACATCCTTGGTCTACAAGCAGACAAGCAAGCGACCGAGGCATCTAATGGTACTGCTGACGCTCAGGACCTTGTTCCCACCCATCCTGCCCCCGGTGCACACGGGAAGCTTCGTGCGATGATCGAACTCAAGTCCCTTCGTGTCTTGGAAAAGCAGCGTTCCATGCGTGCCCTCGTGGCCGAGCGTCTTATCCAAGGCACTCTCCTACCACTCAATCGTGCTGACTTCCGGCGCGTGCGCAAGCCCACCCTTCGCGACGCACGCATGACTGAGCAAGCAGAACGTCGGCAACGTGTCGACCGCGAGAAACGAGCAAAGCACAAACATGTCGAACAGCTTGGTGTTATCTGTGCACATGGCAGAGAGGTTATCTCGACATGCCGGTCGACTCAGGATCGCGTTTACCGTCTCGGAAAGGCCGTCGTCAACTTCCATTCCTATACTGAAAAGGAAGAGCAGAAACGTATCGAGCGTATATCCAAGGAACGTCTAAAGGCCCTCAAAGCCGACGATGAAGAGGCGTATATGAAGCTCATCGACACCGCCAAAGATACACGCATCACCCATCTCATCCGGCAAACCGATGCATATCTTGATTCCCTCGCACAAGCTGTCATGGCACAACAGAGTGAATTCGGTGTCGTGGACTTTGAAACAGAGGATGGCCCGACAAACGAAGCCACCTTTGGTGCTCAGGTAAACGAGGAAGCCTTGGAAGACAAAGCCAGGGTGGACTACTACGCTGTTGCCCATCGGATATCTGAGAGGGTCACCAAACAACCTTCCCTCCTTGTTGGTGGTACACTCAAGGACTATCAGCTTAAAGGGTTGCAGTGGATGGTGAGCTTGTACAACAACAAGCTGAACGGCATTCTAGCAGACGAAATGGTATGTTTTGTTTCCTACCCTACCTATATGCGTGCTTATTTCCTATTTTAGGGTCTTGGAAAGACGATCCAAACGATCTCCCTTGTCACGTTCCTAATCGAGGTCAAGAAACAGCGTGGACCTTACCTTGTCATCGTTCCGCTCAGTACCATGACGAACTGGTCCGGTGAATTTGCCAAGTGGGCTCCATCGGTGAAGACAATCTCTTACAAGGGCAATCCCACGCAGCGTCGGAATCTACAAGCGGAGCTGCGCGTCGGTCAATTCCAAGTCCTGTTAACGACCTACGAGTATATCATTAAAGACCGTCCGATTCTTTGCAAGATCAAATGGGTTCACATGATCATAGGTGAGTATGCCATGACAATCTTTGCGTTATGCGATCGGGAACACCGTACCCAGATGAGGGTCATCGCATGAAGAACACGCAGAGTAAACTGGCGCAAACCCTTACACAATACTATCATTCCCGCTTCCGTCTTATTCTTACCGGTACCCCTCTTCAAAACAACCTTCCTGAACTGTGGTCCCTCCTAAACTTTGTTCTCCCCAAGATTTTCAACTCAGTCAAGTCGTTTGACGAATGGTTCAACACGCCATTCGCCAACTCCGGTACTGGAGACAAGATCGAGTTAAACGAAGAAGAAGCGCTCCTGATTATTCGTCGCCTGCACAAGGTCCTTCGTCCATTCCTTCTCCGGAGGTTGAAGAAAGATGTCGAAAGCGAATTGCCTGACAAGGTCGAAAAGGTCATCAAAGTACGAATGAGTGCTCTGCAATCGCAGCTATACAGGCAGATGAAGAAATACAAGATGATTGCAGACGGGAAAGACTCGAAAGGGTATGTATCCATACTCCCTTTAGTTTGGCTGAGGTCGTCTTATTTATCTCGCCAACAATGACAGGAAATCCGGAGGCGTCAAAGGGTTGAGCAATGAACTCATGCAACTCCGAAAGATCTGCCAACACCCTTTCTTGTTCGAGAGCGTCGAAGACAAGGTTAACCCGTCCGCCATCATTGATGATAAACTCGTTCGTTCTTCCGGGAAACTTGAGTTGCTCTCTCGCATCCTCCCGAAGTTCTTTGCCACCGGTCACAGAGTAAGCTTTTTCTACTTGCGCCAAAGGAATCTACTGATCGTGTATGAACCCGTAGGTCCTCATCTTTTTCCAAATGACGAAGGTTATGGATATCATGGAGGACTTTTTGAAGATGATGAATTGGAAATACCTTCGTCTGGATGGTGGTACAAAGACGGAAGAGCGTGCGGGCCATGTGGCGTTGTTCAACGCGAAGGACTCGGAGTACAAGGTTTTCATCCTATCAACGCGTGCTGGTGGGTTGGGACTGAACTTGCAGACCGCTGATACGGTCGTCATGTGGGTCTCTTGTTACCGCTTGCAATACGCGCACTGATTATACCTTTGGGGTTGTAGTTTCGACTCTGATTGGTAAGTCTGCGATTCGCCTAGACAAGTGTTTGGACTCGATGAACTCGTCTATCAGGAACCCTCATGCCGACTTGCAAGCTCAAGATCGTGCACACCGTATCGGTCAGACCAAGGCTGTTCGTATTCTTCGTTTCATTACCGAGAAGAGTGTGGAAGAGGCGATGTATGCCCGTGCACGATATAAACTTGATATCGACGACAAAGTCATTCAAGCTGGTCGCTTCGATAACAAGTCTACGGTGGAGGAACAGGAAGAGTTCTTGGTAAGTATCATTCTGAAGCTTTCGCTTGATGTCTCTATACACTGGACTCCCGCCAGCGTTCTATTCTCGAGGCGGACCAAGAGGAAGAGAATGAAGAGGCTGGTGATATGAATGACGATGAGTTGAACGAAATGCTCGCTCGTAATGATGAGGAAGCCGAAATCTTCCGTGCTATGGATATCGCCCGCGAACGAGAAGGAATTGAACACTGGCGCGCTGCTGGGAATCGTGGCAGGCCACCTTCACAACTTATGCAACTCGAAGAACTCCCCAATTGTTATCAGTCCGACGAACCCTTTGAAGTCAAGGAGATGGATGAGGTCTTGGAGGGTCGCGGTCAACGGCGGAGGAATGTTGTGAACTACAATGATGGCTTGAGCGATGAACAGTGGGCCATGGCTGTAGAGGATGGCGAAGACCTCCAGGAGTTGGTGGACAGGACGAGAGGGAAGAAGGAGCGGCGGGTGGCGAACAAGCTCCTGAAAGAGAGTGAGACTCCTGGCAGAAGTACCCCTGCCAGCGAGACGGATGCGCGTGGAAGAAAAGTAAGAAAGGGGAAGGCGAAGATGGACTATGAACCCCCGACTGCCGCTGGAAAGCGGAAACGAGGGATGAAGTCAATGTCCGTGACACCGTCGGTTGAGGAGGATGACGAGGACAGGGATTCGGTTCGTGACTCCTTGCACACATTTTCCTTCGATGCTGACTCCGTTTTTGCCAGAAACGGCGCAAGACAAAGGTGCCAGAGATACCCCCCCACATGAAAGAGAAGATGAAAAAGGCCTTCAATGAGGTGTACAAGGCTGTTCTTGCCTGCGAGGATACTGATGGACGGAAACGCTGTGACCTGTTCCGCGAGCCTCCGGATAGAAGGGTACGTGTTCATCCTCCAACATTAATCGTGGTGCTTAGTCAACGCTACCAGGACTATCCCGACTATTACCAGCTTATTACCCAACCCATTGCGCTTTCAACCATTCGCAAACGTATTACTGGTGGATACTACAAGAACATCACACAATTTAGGGAGGACTGGAAGCTCATGTTCAACAACGCCCGGACGTACAATCAAGAGGGGTCATGGGTCTACGTTGATGCTGAGGAGATGGAAAAAGTCTTCTATGCTGCGCTCGCCAAAGCCACAGCCGGGACTGACCTACCAGGTGCCGCACCACTGCCAAGCCAACCAGCCCCATCGACATCTGGGTCATACGACTCTGCTCTGACGCCAATGGACGACGACGAGCATCCACAGCGGCGGGCGCGGAGCACTGGGCGGAAACAGGTGTTAAGCGACGATGACGAGTATCTGACGAACCCTAGTGATGAGGATTGATGATGGCATCAGTACCTTTCGCGTTGTGACACATTCTCTTCTTGTCGTGTATTGTGTGTAATCTGTCTTGTTCTTCTCATAATCCTTCTATTTTCTGTTTTCGTTGAGTAATAAAGGGACGGGACTCATTATATATACAGAATTCGAAAGCATCAGAGATGTTGGCCAGACGGTTGTGAATATATGATCAATGAATACGACGGCTCTGACTTCATTTGCAGACAGCTCATCCGATGCCCCCATGCTCTCTCCCGGCTCTGCGGAGAACCAGCGCCGCAAAAGGTCCGCTGTTTGAAGTCTCATCGTTCGCCTGCGACAGTACCCTCGTTCTCGCCCTCATCGTCACTTTCTTCCGACACCTGTCCAGTAAGATCCAAAGAATCGACCGCGTTCTGCTTGTCGCCGAGATAAAGGTTCGGCATTCCGAGCGCACAAAGGACTGGGATGACGCTCAGCCCAACGGCACACAAGATCATCGCGCTCATCGTGTCGTCGTAAGCTACGCCCGGGCGTCGTCAATCGAGCCGGATCGACCACCGACGAAAGCCGAAGACCCACCTTGGATGACGCCCTCCCGCACCGGGTCGCCCCGCGGCACGTCCGTGACGTCCGTGATGCTGCCATACAGGGCCGCCCGCTCCGCGTCCGACAGCCACGGCAAATACTTGGCCAGATTTCCAGGCATCGTGTTGGACCAGATCGCGCCGGCTGTCATGCCCATCAGCGTTTCGGATGCGAAACCCGTAACTCGGTGGACGCACCACATGCGTTGCCCACGGCACCCCCGATCTCGGTGAAGAGCAAAACGAGCGCGGTGATGATGGCGACGTCGGCGTGGGGCACGGCGGCTTGGGCGCCGACTTGGGAGGAGATGGCTGCGAGGCCACCTCCGAAGCCTTGCAGGATTTGCGTCATCACGAGTTCGACGTCCGACCCGTTGGCGCCTCGGGAGTGGATCATCATGCCGACGCCGCTGTGGCTGGACGTGAGTACCAAACGTCAGACATGACGCGGCGAACGTACGCGAGACGTATGACGAGGCCGAACACCAGGACGTACTGAAGGTGTTGAGCGTGAGTAAGGTGGAGATAGCAATCGATCGACGCGACGCACTTTGAACCGACGCATCAGGTGCATGCTGACGCCAGCTAAGATACCAAAGAGCGTGAGAGCTATGGTTTGCGTTTGCATGAAATATGTTGCATTGATGAGTGACCTGCGATGCAATTCAGTTATCGTGGAAGCCAGGATGAGCGGAAGACCTGCCATGTTTTGACGACCAACACGAAGGAATACAGGTATGTGTACGTTAGGTAAAAGGACATCTATACACGATTGTGAGCACACGAATTACGATAGCCAAAAGGGACCGACGAAATCGAAGAAACCGATAAGCGCTGCGAATATCACACTCCTGTTCTTTAGAAATCGCGGGGCAATAACTGGCCGCGTCGCAACACGAAGATCCCAATATACAAATACAAACAGGATTACAATCCCGACGACAAGCATCGAGATTACTGAACCTGGGATGTGTTACGATCAATCACGTCAATCGAAGAATCTGAATCTTACCATTCTTCCATTGACCTTTTACAGTCTGACTTAAGGTGAGCGGGAGAAGGATCAGCGATATCGCTGTGCCAAGAAGTAGGAGGCCGACAAGATCAAGTTGTTCGGCCGTCCGCTGCAGACGCTGTAGTAGGGTAGCGTCAGATGGATCTGTTCCATTCATTACATCCTGAGGATCATCCGAAATTCCGGCGGTTTCTATGAGGCTGAGTTTCTTCGTCTTGTACTCGGCCCATAAGAGGGTGATGATTAGCGGGCAAAGCGACACTGGAACTAGTATAGCGAACATAGCATCTGGAACGAGAGTGAGCATTCCATCGACACAGATAAAGAACGAACCTACAGCCCCACCTCCAACCTACGCTTTCAATGACAGCCGTCGAGATATTAGAGCCAATGAAGGCATTAACCAAGAAAGGAGCGGAAACAAGAGACACTACAAGGCCTCGCCACTTCAGCGTCGTTATATCGGCAATGATGATTTGGGTCAGAATTTGCAACCCGCTAGTGAAGTGGGTTGGTTTTGAACCACAGAAGCAAGCTGATTGCGTACGTATAACCACTGCGGAAATAAAAACGTCAGGATCTCGTCTAGAATCTCGATGAAGAACAGATTTGGTGTACATTGCATATATGACGATACCTCCCGCAATCGTAGCTACGTTCGGAGCCGAAGCAATTACGGTATATCCTACATGTCACCTGGGTCATGGTTGATCAGTTATTGTAATGTAAGGTGCCCACCGACAACATAAAACAATACTGGGTGATACGCCACATCAGGAATTGTGTCATGAAATTTCGTGATATGGACTTACGGACGCCTGCGTATGCAATTCCTCGTGAAGAGACATCAGCGACTTTCGCTATGACAGGTTTGCCTACGGCAACTGTGGTCGCATAGCATCTCGTTTGTCAACAGAAGGCCTCTAGCGTGACGCAAAACCCACTGATGAGTGACTGTGCCACAGATATGGAGCCCAAGAGGCTGTGCTCTCCAAGGCTAGAGGTCGCAAAGGTAAGGTAGGCAGGTGTTGTCGACGCGTCGAGCGAGTAAATGTAGGATGCAAGACCGAGACTAGATGGGTCGACGTGTCAGTGGGAAGAAAGAAGCGCCGGAGGAGCTTCCATGGGAATATGGGATCAGGCAGTGAGCTCACCCTATGAAAAGACACCAACGAGAGTAGCGACCGTAGATGCGCAACGCAGCTTCGACCTTCTTGACTCCGACGTGTGCATCTTGTTCTATGGTAGCAGGAGCGTTTCCCTGGTCGTCTCGGGAGCGGGATTGGGAACGCCTGGATGAGCGGTCATAACCTTCCGCTGAGAGTAATTGGGGGACCATCAGCGGATATTTGGCACAGTCGAGGATCCACAATACCCGGTGGTTCCGCTGGAATGAGTTTATACCCTGCTGGCATCTATTCGGACCGTGACGGGGAGTAAGAGTTGGTAGGCGGCCTACGGGGGCCGCCAGTGGCAGAAGTAACTAAATGAGGTAGCCTGACTTGTTTATCTGATAATAGCGGGCTCCGGTCGCCAGTGGGAAAAAAAAGCTGGTCATTCTCCGGACACGGAGGAAATACACCGATTGTAATGTACTGGGTAACATTAAACTAGATTGAACCAAGAGAAACAGATCCGGACTGAATGGATGTAAACTGGTGAGTAAACCAATTTAGGCCCGAACGAGTCCGACGACTACCAAGAAAGTAAAACCGTGGTACGGAATGATCTTGGAGGAGCCATTGTCTCGGGCACGATGATCGCTACTGGCGGCGCCGGTGGCTACGAAGCTACCTCTTCGTCGCTCCAAACAAGCTCTTCTTCATCTGAGGGCAGACCACAATTGCCGTTCCCAGAAGGGATCACTTCAGTGATGATGTGCCGGCTAAGGATACTGCGATTAGACCACCCGACAAGCATGCCATACGATTTACCTTGAGAGGAGTTCTTCTACACCAGCCCTCCCAGCTTCCCAGTCCACTCGCACCCAATTATGTACCAGCTCGCCGTCACGGTATACCAACAACGTAGGCAGCATGTCCGTGTCCACGTCGTCATCTTCATACTCGTCTTCATCGTAGTACGGCGTCTTTAATTCTTCTTCCACATCGTCGTAAGGATCCTCTTCGTCTGCGAACCTGCCTGGCATGCTTCGGTGTCGTGAGGCGTGTCGTTTCGACGCCGATCCTTTACAAGCGAACCCAAGAGCAGCAGCGCGAGCCCTCAGAAACTTGGTCTGTGGATAGATGCGGGCAAGCTTAGACAACGTGTCATCCAACAAGAAACACCTGTCCAACGACTTCCAGAGGGAGAGAGAAAAAAATCACCATCAACAAATCGCGCAAAAAAAGGGCCAAAACTACCAACCGATTCATAAAGATGCACGACGACCCAAACGCCGCGTTCCTCACGCTCAACCGCAGAGACGAACCCCGCCCGACCCACCTCCCTTAAATGTCCAAACGGACCCTCCTTGGGACGTCCCAACACGTCGCGCCGAACCCGTCGCGCAAGATCGTCCTCGAGATCACCCCCCTCCCAACCTTCCCGCGCCCGCTTCTCGCGTTCCTCCTCCAAAAACGTCTTGCCACCCAGATTGCTGCGCTCCATGCGCTTCCTCACTGCCTCCATCTCTCGTTCTTTCTTGGCTGCTTGGACCGCTTGCGCTTCATGCTGGTCTCGGATGACGCCTTTGACACCCGTCCGGCCGGGACCCATACCTATCGACTCGTATGCGCCGTCGACGGTGGGTCCGAACTTTTCGTCGTCGAGGTCAAAATCGTCATCGGTTGCGAATGAGAGAGATGGCGAAGGGGTGCGTTCCGGCGAAGAGGACTCGGTATCGGTGCCGAACAGCTTTCCGGAGAGAACGAGGTGCTCGATGTCTGCGTCCTGGATACATGCATGATTAATATGCAGCGACCCTGCATCTTCCACTAGAACGTACCATGGTGTCAACTTGAACGGAAGTTGAACGAGGGCTTATCAAGCTTTGCCGCAAATAGGTCACATCAGCGTAGTGCACTCGAATTAGAAATATCAAAGATAGCTGCTTTGGTGCACCAAGCCAATAGTATGATGCCAACAAATCACACTGGGGGGAAAATGTACCAACTAAGCCAGTAATTGAACCTAAGATCGCACAGGTACTTAGGTATCACCAAAGAGAGTTACGTGCTATTCCGTGCGGTAACACTGAAAATGTCCAACTCCATTTTGATGGAGATATGATGCCCACCGTGAAAAATCGATTAGGATCAAATAGATCAAGTGCGAGTTTCCGAGGTCGATAGTAGCAACAAGGAACCACACGGGGCTAATGAAGTCAAGAGGTCAACAAGAGATATGGGATCAAGGAGCTAGAACGAGTGACCGAAGTTGGAACAGAGGGGTAAATGTGTATGAGGCGCTGCTCGTTTTGGGGAATCGTCGTAGACAGGCGAAAAGAAGAAACAGAGGTAAAGATGCATATGGGGAATGGCTACAGTGGGATGAGAGTGGCAATATACACTGAGGATGTGAAAAAGTGAATAGGAAAAACATGCGCATAAATGAGTTAGACAAGTCCTTGAGGCCAGTGGGAGATGGTGGCAGAACGGCAGGCCCAACGAGCCAGAAGATGTGAAAACGACGCTTCATTCCACGAATCCAGCGCGTCTGAGATCTCGGGAAGTGATGTTAACTCCACGGAAATCTTCGAACCAAACTTGTCGCTCTCCACAACGCGCAAGTATCTTGGACCAGAATTTCAAAATTCTCGTCTGCGGGCGAAGACCAGCGCGCATCGAGTGTGAAGCGCGACTGAGATCACGTATGTACCGCAAGGAGGGGAATGCCTCATTGAATAACAGAGACGAAATTTGTTCCACGAGTGGGAAGAAGGGCGCATCGTCTTCAATGTCGGACGGAAAGGACGCGGCGTCGTCGAGAAGACGTTTGTCAATATCGCGGATGCCAATGAATTCCAGGTGAGGATGAGCAGGAAGCAAAACATGTGGTGCAATCCAGTCAGGGCTTCGCCAATTCCACTCTGCGTCCGCAGAGCAGATGAATTCTTTCAGGTTCGGACACCAATCTGCGAGTGGAATTTGCTGAACAGGCCGGGGCTGCAGGGTTAGATGGTGCTCGACAACAAGCGACGAGGAGTGGCCGAGTTCCAATTGGTGGATTTTTTTTCCATGGGCAGCGAAGAAGACGGCAAAGCCTCTACCAGCATAACCAAAATCAGAAGATACGACAGATACGTTTCGCAAATTGGGCATTTGCCAATTTGCAATAACTGCGAATGTTGTGTTGTCCAGTGTTAGTTTCAGCGATTGCAACACGGGGAACGAAACGACTAGCGCCTTTGCGAGTTTGTGTCCGGAAACAGCGGGAACGCTCGAGGAGGAAAGCTCGAGATACTCTAGATTTGCGGCCGTTTGCTTGAGTGTCGGAGATATATGATATGGGAATGGGTCATCACTGTAATTTGTAAGGGACAGCTTCCGTAGCTTCCTGCTGGGGTTGGCGAGTGCCGACACCATCTGCTCTGGAGAGCACCGTACGTCATTGAACTCTTGATAACGCGTGCACCGCACGGCATGATGGTCTGAAAAAACAACTAGATGCGGGGAATAATCAAGAATGGTACGGATATCATCGGTTGCGCAGCGTCTCAATGCGGGTGTCTCCATGTGTAGCCGGCGAATCCACTGGCCACTTGACGGCTTCCCGTCGATAAACTGTGTGAGAAGAGTCCAGGCAAGTGCTTTCGCTTGGCTCGCTCTACTTATCCAGACAAACTCGTACAGATACTCTTGAATGTATCTGTTCCAAGCTTTGCTGACCAAAGCCAAGTCGCGTTTGACGCGCATGGAAGTAAGATAGTCATCAATACTGCACGGTGTTTCTAGGAATGAGAGGCCAAGGGAGATGTCAAGGGGATCTGGAGACATGGCGGTGGCTTCGCGGAGAACCATGGACCAGATTTCGGGTGGAAGATATGGGAGGTCGTGGGCAGGAGAGTGGTGAAATTGCATGGCAGGCAAGCTGGGAGGAGAGCAGTACCTGGGTGTTTCGTCAGCGACACATCTCAAGGGAAGCTGATACACAAAGAGGACCCATGCGATGGCATTCGGGCCGGTGACCACCTATGGATGATGCGAGAGATGGTACTGACCGTCTTGATTGCATTTTAGTTGAAAGCGCCTTTAGCAAGTGCCTGAGCGACGTCAAGACGCGATTACGCGAAGCAGGTTGCATTATGCCCGGAAACGACGAATGAAATCGAAGAGAAAAGGATGACAGGATAAGGAAAGGAAAAGGTCGGTGTTGGATGGGGGGGGGAGATGTCGATGAGGAAAGAAAACAAAGATGGCGGGGCTGACACAAATTTGGCTTGTTATTCTCACGATCATGATGGAGTCATCACATCAATGCTAGGGAGAGTTAGGGCACCATAGGACTCAGAATACTTGACAATATACGTGATGTTTGAGACATTATGGATAGTGATACACTGTACACCGTCCAATGAGGCCTGCACAGTTCAGATAGAGCTGGATCATGAGCACTGCTGAAGCCTGGGGAAGTGAAATAGGGGCCAGGAGGAGAATGTGACACAATTATCACAGCATCCTGGTGATCTGTGCTACTGTCATGCTGTAGGTGTGTCTCGGGGGATATATTTGTTTAAAAGCAGCTATGTTTTTCTTTTTCCGCATTATCACTTTATGGAACATATACAATACTCAGACAGTATGTACCACAGTGCATTACATCATAGATAGGTCGGAAGACATGTGGGAAGCATGTTATAGGAGATGTTACCATTTTTGCGACAATACAAAGCATGTTAATACGGAGTAGGCGCGCGACGCGTACTGTGCAACGACAACAATATGGGGAGGCGACGACGACAACACAACGGTCATGCTCTCATGGTTATTGTATCGTCGTCGTCATTGTTGAGTGGGAGGAGGGGCAGGGCTAGATGATGGACGGGCAGATCGGACGAGATGGCGAGGGCCGGCATGTCGCGTGATCCGATCGGGAGGTGATGGCGAGGAGAGACATGTACGTAATGTACTGTATGTACAATATTAATATTAATATTACAATGAAAATTGGTCCCTTTAGACCGTCGGAGTTTGAAAAAGTGCTGCCTTGAGCACCTACGTATCACCGAACGGTGACCGACAGCTCGCCGGACCCCTAGTATACTGTTGAGGTGCCATCACCCTAGGTAAGTACTCGTTCCCCGTGACTCTGAATCAGTGCATGTTACGATGTTAATAAACCCTGGCCATACTTCGGTGCTTGTAGAATCTTGGTCTATTCTTTGCTGCAGGAACCTGTCGTAACAGAAATAACTGGGAAGTTATATCAACGATCGCTTCGCGTGGTAGCCAGCATGTAGGAGAAAATCAAAACACTGAGCCTATTGAGGACCACATCGAGCCTCGGCGATGACGTCGGCGACTACACAACAGTGCAGTACAGTTCGTACGGATCCCTTCCGCAGCTTGCGCTCCATAGCTCAAACCTTACTTCTAATGGGAAAGCTTTGTGGCGAACGTGACAACGACATCATTGTCCGGTGTCTAGCCATTGGTCCGCTATGGCCCATTTGGCAGCTGGCGAGCGCCGAAGCCACATAGTAAGTCATACATACTCCCTGGTCATCGTTAGATGCAGTGAGCGGCGCAGTATGCTGGTTGCTGCTCACCGCCTGCTCCCACACCGATCCTCGCGCGATGACAAAATTAGCATGAATCAATACGTCCCATCGGGACAGAAATAGGCAGTCCTTCTGCGCAATCTCTAGCTTTTTAAATCAACTTGGCTGATGCTTTTCTGTGTCCTGTCTTCGCCACTTTGTGTCCCATTTTCCTCAGATGTTCGATCTCAAGACCTTTGACTTGCCTTGGCAAGCCAAGGCTTTTGCTGCCCTTGCTGCCCTCATACTCGTTAGTAGCATTATTGGTTCAAAGTTGAAGGGCAGGCGTCGCCTGCCTCTACCCCCAGGGCCTCCAGCACACTGGCTGTTCGGTAATGCGATCCCCAGAGAAAAGCATGTACCACTCGTTCGAGCGGATAGAGCATGAAATTAACATCCATGATCATAGCCAATCGCAGCAGTTTGCTGCATGGATCAGCCAGTATGGCCCTATCATCTCGCTGCGCATCGGTCCCAAGACCATGATTATCATTGGGCGGTACAAGGTGAGAAAGTGGTTCCTCCCCAGGGTTAACTTGAATGCACTGACTCCAATCACGAATGGTAGGAGTCAGTTGACATCCTGGATAAACAGGGCGGTCTGCTGGTTGGCCGTCCCCGCACCGTTGCAGCGGGGGAAATCTTGTCACGTGGACTACGTTTGGTTCTTGCCCCTGCAGGTGAGCAATTCCGAAGGCTTCGCAGGTATGCTTGGATGCCCTTCGTCTATTTCCTGCCTTGAAAAACCAACCGCCCACGCAGAGCCGCACACACCCATCTCCAAGCAAAGGCGGCGGAATCTTATGCACCAATCCAGATGCACGCTGCTCGTGATGTCATCCTTGACATACTTGATGACCCGAAGCATCACCAGGCGCACGCTAACCGATATGCAGCTGCTGTCATCCTGCGGGTGACCTATGGCAAATCCACCCCAACAGAAACAAATGCTCCTGAGATCATAATGATTCACAAGATGTTGGAGCGCTTCCAGATAATCATGCGTCCTGGTGCCCTACTGGTAGAGAAGTTTCCCGTTTTAAAGCACGTCCCGTTCTATGCAAGTTACCTTGAGATGTGGCGCCAAGAAGAATCGAAACTGTTCCACGATCAACTGGATCGTGTATCACGGGAGCTGGTAAGCAAGCGCTTCGGAACCATGTTTATGAGCTTATCGACTCGCTTACAGAAAACGGGTAACGCTGGTCCTTCCTTCGTCAGGTATCTCCTTGAGAACCAAGACACTCACAAGCTTTCATACGATGAAATGGCGTATCTAGCAGGCTCTCTCTTTGGTGCTGGTTCGGACACTGTACGTGATGCGAATCTTGTCAGTGGAGTCCTAACTTACCGAGGAAATAGACTTCTGTAGCAATCATGGTCGTCATCATGGCTGCCGCTTGCCATCCTGAAGCTCAGGATGCCGTGCAGCATGAGCTCGACGACGTCGTAGGATGTGACAGGGGTACGCGTTCTTCAGTATCATGAAATTGGCCGTAAGCTGACTGGTTTCTCAAAAGCTCCTACGTTCGATGACTACGATTCTCTCCCTCAAATCCAAGCGTTCAACCTCGAGTGTCTCCGTTGGAGACCAGTGACAACTTTGGGCACGTTGTCTAAATTCGTGAGCCAATATAGTACTGACCGTCGACGTCGTCACAGGCTTTGCACACTGTGCAAAGACGGATATCCCCTACGTGGGTTCGCAACTCCCTATTTATAACTGTGTGTTCAATTCCTTGTAGAAGAATTTCTGTATCCCTGAAGGTGCCATCGTCTATGGGAATCATTGGTGTGATCACCTTCGAGAGTAGCGTCTTTGGAATCGCTTATCATCCTTGATAGGGCCATTTCGCGTGATCCGGAAGTTTACCCCAACCCAGACAAATTCGATCCGCAGAGATGGTTAAATAGCGAGGGACGAGTCCGCGACGATCTCAAGTTCCCGGGTTTCGGTTTCGGTCGACGGTGAACTTCCAGATATCTTAATTACTGCTGTAAACGCTGACGACGCTGGTTTATGCAGGGTTTGCCCTGGACAACACGTTGCCAACCGGTCCGTTTTCATCAACACCGCTCTTCTCCTATGGTCTTTCCGTATCACACAAGATCCAAATTCGCCCATAGATGACACGGGTTTTATGGACGGGATCACATCGCACCCCAAACCATTTAACGCTCTTTTCACCACGCGAATTGGGGATGAAGCACATCTCAGAGGCGTAATGGCAAGATACGGCGAGAATCCATAAAGTTGGAGTACACTTTGCAGGTAGCATCTTTCTTTTTTTCTATCCGAATTTGTTATTCGAATTATTGTACCGAAACGCTCGTACTATTACTATAGAAATATCATGATCTCGATGTGAACTTCCGAAAAATGAAACTTAGGCTCTAGGATTCTAATATCCGAGCAAGTTTGTTGGGTGACCCTGTAACGGTAACGCGAGCGGGGAGAACCCCGCCCTCGGATGTTTAGCCGGACTGTGCCGGAAAGTTCAATTCCCCGCTGTCCCCAGATGCTTGGGAGGTTGCCTTGCGTACGTCCGACTCGAGTTCCGCCCAGGACTTGACAATTGCTTAGTACTCGTCCTGGTCTCGATAATCGGAAGATGCCATCCTGCATGTCTGTTCGGACGCGTTTGAACACATTCCAGAGCTACCAGTAGGAGCAAACGTCGGTACTATATCGGCATTCGAACAAGATATTCTATCCGATCAGGCACTTACTCGAACTTACCAGCGCCAGAACATCTAGCCTAATATCAACATGACGATAGATGATCCTGACACCATACGAAAGTCGTGTGTGGAAGAACCCAAAGGAAGCTTGTAGATGATACATCTGTTTCGAAATGAATCGGAAATTGACTGCCTCCGAGAATTCCGGCGAAGCTCGCTAGTTCTTTACAGTAAGCTCGTGTGAGAAGATCTGTCTGATAAGCCCAAAGGCAATGGCGGCAATGCACAAGAGTTGTAAATGAACGCGAGTCAAAAATATAAACAACCATGCAGCAGATGGCGCTCGACAACAAGCGGCGAGTGGCCGAAAAGCCCCAGCACGACCAAAATCGGTACATGCTCGGAGACTCGGATACGATTCGTAAACTGGGCTGCCGTGGCAGTTGTGAATTTGCAATAGCCGCGGATGTTGTGTCGTCCAGTGTTACTTTCAGTAATTGTAGCCCTGATAACGAAACGACTAGTCACAGTCTGATAATCAGAAGAAAAGAACTTGGCACACATTCGAGAGTAGTATGTGATATCGTCGGTTGCATCGCGGGTGTCTCCGAGTCCGACGGATCCGATAGCCACTCGGTAACTCGCCATCGATGGCCTGTGTGAGTAGAGCCTCCCAGGCAGCCGCAGTTTAGCTTTAGAAAAGGTCTGGATATGTGGTGACGGTGTAGGGGGTCGTTTCGCGGAGAATCACCAGCCAGATTGCGAGTCGAAGGTAGGGGGTCGTGGGCAGGAGAGAAGTGATAGTTGGCAAGCCGGAAGGAGAGTAGTACCTGTATAACTCGTCAACGTCATGTCCAAAAAGGCACTCGACACAAACGGGACATAATGGATGACGTTTTCGCCGGTGACTACCTATAGATGACGCGAGAGCCTATGCTCACCGTCTTCATTGATTTCAGTTAGACCCGTCTCTAGGAAGTGCCTGAGCAGTGTCATGACAGGAACCACGCGCAGCAGGATGCATTGAGTGCGGCAACGACAAAGAAACCCGGAGAAAAAGGTATAGGAAAATGAAGTGTTGCAGGGGTTGGTGGTGGATGCCGATGAGGACGCGCGGGGGCCGGGGAGCAAAGAGGCGGGGAGAATAACGTCCGAATCGACTCGGAGGAACTCGGACATCGGAGCCAGTCCGAGTGAGCCTGGTGGGTGATGGCCGGCGGCACAACGTTTAACAGCCGCGTTTAACAGCCGGACCTTCCACAATAAACTACAAGTAACGCCACTCACCAGCCGCCCGCGTCAATCGGCATTGAATCTTCTCATCGTCTGCGTGATGAGTGGGAATCATCATTACCTTTGAAATGGGGACCACATTCAGTCCCGAGACTCGATCCAGTGATGAAGTCAGTCTGCAGACTGCCACTACCATCAAATGGCACTCAGTGATGGTTAATCAGCCGCCCAAGAATTTAGGGTGCATGTTGACCTGTCAGCTAGCGCCACCGCATCAGAGAGAGCTGATCGGTGCACTAGTAGCTAGTACATACTAGTACTGTTGTAACTTGTAACACCATCGGTCATTCAAATTGAAATATTGACTAGCCAGAGTCGGACATGTGCCGTTGCCTTGCCTGTTTTCTTGAAAGTTTAACCAGGCCCCCATCTGGAAATGCGCAGTCCGTCGATCGTATATGCATAATGCAACCCAGTGAAGGCACGAATATATTCAGTCAGTACTAACTGCTGGCTTTGAAACTCGCAGATCCCATTACCCCTTCAAGCTGATAGCTGGTGTTGGCAATCAGGAATTATATTGATGATCAAATGATCGTTCTCGCATGGCAGACTTCGACAGCTGACATGTGGGAGAACCTCGGGCTGTGGGGGACCCTCGCAGGCTCGCCCTTCACGCTTACGTTCACTGCCTTCAATCAGATTCATAATCCTCTGACCTAAAGCTCGGGCTTTGCTGAGTTGGCTTTGCAGATGGAACGGACTGTCTCTGGTTGGAGCGCGGCCCGCTGAGCATGATCAATGGCGGGGTCGGATCATATGTCTTAAATCTTCCGATCGAATCTCCAATCCAACCTACCAGTGCAGTACCGTCCGACGGGACAAAACTCCTGCCGCAGCTTGTCTCCCACCAAGCGAAGTAGAAGATCCGACGCGGTCGGTGGTGCCATCGACAATTTAAATCTTGCGTCCATTGAAAGACCGGTGGTCACGATGAACGTAACACGCACCGCCTCGGCCGTCGGTGTCGTACCCGATGACTTGCGAGTAGTAGTGTGTCTCCAGAACACCACCTGTGATCACAGGAAATTCTATGGCCCCTTCTATAGACGCAATGCACCCATCTCCAATGGGAGACAGATATATACTGTATGTATAAAGACTTGCATGCTATACAACGACACGGAAGTCACGTAGGCAAGGATTGAGGGCTCGCGAAACCAAATTCAAGGATAGTGGAGATCACACGGAGTTCGTTATGCGTCGGCGTGAATACGTTTCGATAGGGTCAACTAGGCTCTCACCTTTGAGCACACACCCAAAGAAGGGAGAACAAGCTAATGACGACGGGCACACATCTCGACTCGAAGCTTCAAATTGGTGGCTGAAGCGCCATGCTTAAATGTTCGACCACTTGAACCGTTGTGTCTATAACGCGTATCCGTATGTTTCTGTGTAGCGCGCTTGGTACTTGCCCTCGTGCAAGACGTTCCGGACTGGTAACACAACGGCTGGAGGCATTGCGCTAGCCGGGGGTCCCTCATCTTATCATCCCGAGTCTCACCTGAGCACCATCTCTCCCAGCCTGAGAGGCTAGTCCGGTGAATCACGCGAAAACCTTGCCCAATGAGCTTCGCGTTGAAGATTTGCCATTTCGATCCTTTCGAAGAGACCAGGGATGTCTAGAAGGCCGTCAAAATACGAATGCGGCTTTACGATTGCAGTTTTACAGACAAATGAAGCAATGTCGATGAAAAGGACTTGAAAGCCTGAGCGTTCGGGGATTACAGGACCGTAGCCGGACGGAGCCGGAATTTACATTAGATTCCGTGCATTTGGCAATTCCCGCTAATAGTATCTAATATTTGTGGAGAATGGGTTTAGCGGCTTTAGCCTTCCTATGTGCACGCTTACCAGACTCTCCGGAGCCCCCGTTTCTTGCGTCGCGAACCACGTAATCAACGGTGGACTCCCGCAGTATCGACGCGCGACACATGCCATCGTCGCGGCGAAGCAGAGAACGCCGCGGTGTGCTGGTTGCTGCTCACTGCCCTTTTCTACTTGTCAGTCGAACTAACGGGGTTTGGTAGGCCTTGCCTCAACTGATAGACCGACTTTCGCGCGACGCTAAAATGACCGAGAGTCGATACATCCGATTGGGGTAGAAAGAAGCTCTCCGCCTTTTATACCAACATGACAGACCGACATCTTTTCTGCATCTTTTCTCCCTTTCTTCATTGTACCATTTTCTCACAAGTGTTCAATCTCAAGATGCTTGACCTAGCTTTCCAAGCTAAGGCTTTCGCTGCCCTTGTTGCCCTGATACTTGCCACTGGCAGTGTCGTTCGTACAAAGTTGAAAAGCAGGCAGCGTCTGCCTCTGCCACCAGGGCCCCCTGGACACTGGCTGTTTGGTAACGCGATTCCAACAGAAAAGCACGTAACCACTCATCGAACGGATCGAACATGAGACTGATGTTCAATTTCAGTCAATCGCAGCAGTTTGCCGCATGGATCAGCCAGTATGGCCCCATCATCTCGCTGCGCATCGGTCCCAAGACTATGATCATCATCGGGCGGCACAAGGTAAGGGGGGCCTCTCTCCAGAGTAAGGTTGAGCACTCTAACCCAATTACCAAAAATAGGAGTCAGTTGATATCATGGAAAAAGAGGGCGGACTGCTGGCAGACCGTCCTCGCGCCGTTGCAGCGGGGGAAATCTTGTCACGTGGACTACGTATGATTCTCGCTCCTACGGGTGAGCAATTCCGAAGACTTCGCAGGTAAGCAGACTCCCTTTGGCTATCTCCTGCATTCGAAAGTTAACCGGGTTTCCTTTCATATAGAGCCGCGCACACCCATCTCCAAGCAAAGGCGGCGGAATCTTATGCACCAATCCAGATGCACGCTGCTCGGGACGTCATCATTGACATACTTGATGACCCTAAGCAACATCAGGCGCACGCTAACCGATATGCAGCTGCTGTCATCCTGCGGGTGACCTATGGCAAATCCACCCCAACAGGAACGAATGCCCCCGAGATTATAACGATCCACAAGATGTTGAAGCGCTTCCAGATACTCATGCGTCCTGGTGCCCTGCTAGTAGAGAGGTTTCCTATTTTAAAGCACGTCCCGTTCTATGCAAGTTACCTTGAGATGTGGCGCCAAGAAGAATCGAAACTGTTTCATGATCAATTGGATCGTGTATCACAAGAATTGGTAATTAAGCATCCGCTGAGACCTACTTATTGGCTTATTAGCTCGTTTACAGAACACGGGTAACGCTGGCCCCTCCTTCGCCAGATATCTCCTTGAGAACCGAAACACGCACAAGCTATCATACGAAGAGATGGCATACCTCACAGGTTCTCTATTTGGTGCTGGTTCGGACACTGTATGTGATGCGACCCTGGTCCATGCGAAGTCTCGACTCACCTAGCAACAGACTGCCGTTGCAATCATGGTCATTGTTATGGCTGCCGCTTGCTGCCCTGAGGCGCAGGAAGTCGTGCAGGGTGAATTGGACAACGTCGTAGGACGTGACAGGGGTACGTGTCCTCCAACGAAGTGAAGTTGGCTGTGAGCTGACTGGGTTTACTGAAGCTCCTACTTTTGATGACTACAACGCTCTTCCTCAGCTCCAGGCGTTCATGCTCGAGTGTCTCCGATGGAGACCAGTGACAACTTTGGGTACGTTGTTTAGGCCTCTTACCACCGACTAGCATTGACCGTCGACGTCATTGCAGGCTTTGCCCACCGCGCAATGACGGATATTCCTTATGTAGGTTTGCAGCTGTTTGGTTTTAACTGTGTGCTCAGTCCCCTATAGAAGGGCATCTGTATCCCTGAAGGTGCCATCGTTTTTGGTAACCATTGGTGGGCACCATGCTGGAAAGCAACGTTCTTGCAGTCACTCATATTCTTGATAGGGCCATTTCTCGCGATCCGGAAGTTTACCCCAACCCCGAAAGGTTCGATCCACAGAGGTGGTTGAACAACGATGGACGAATCCGCGACGATCTCAAGTTCCCCAGTTTCGGATTCGGTCGACGGTGAGCCTTTCCTCGATGTCTCGATTGCCAACTTGAATACCGACGCTGACGATACTGACTCGGTCAGGATTTGTCCCGGACAACACATTGCCACCCGGTCTGTTTTCATCAATGCGGCTCTTCTTCTGTGGTCGTTCCGTATAACGCAAGACCCCGACTCGCCGATCGATGATAAGGGTTTCGTTGACGGTGTCATTGCGCACCCCAAACGCTTTGATGCTCGTTTCACCCCGCGAATTGGGGATGAAGCACACCTCAGAGACGTGATGGCGAAATACAGCGAGGGTCTATGATTCCGAGTAGATTCTGGAGACGACAACACCCTTCGTTCTATCTATCCGATTTTACTTTTTTCGATTCACTCAAAAATAGTACGAGTAAACACCTTCCAATAATCGTGACTGAATAATTCGAGCGTCCGATGTAGTAAATCAATAAATTATAGATGGACGTAGACTGTAGACACGTTGGTGGAACATGATACCGTTGCAACGTGACCGGGTTTTGCTGTCTTCGAGCCCGGAGTCCCGGAGGAAATAGTATCAAGTGATTCTTCGCGATTAGTAATGCCCCGGAACCCAACACGAATATGTCCTTGACCGACTTGCCAGCACCAACGCCGTCCTTGCGCATTCTTGACCTCATTCATCATGGCCAGTCGTCTCGCGCAGGTGTCAGGACACATTTCCAATGCTCATGGTCGTGGCCTTTTGGCCGGCGAAGTCGCTATTATCACAGGTACGTTCGTGTGTTTCTCATGCCCAAGCGGCGCTAAACCGACGACCTATGTGCTAGGTGCTGGACAGGTGCGTGTTCCCTCCCAAAAAGGCTGTATCATCCGGTGAACCCAATGGGTATCATGGGACAATACCGTAGGGCATTGGTAGAAGTGCAGCGCTACTCTTTGCTAAGGAAGGTGCCAAAGTCGTTGTTAGCGAGTAAATTGTCTTTGGCACACGTTCTATCGGCTTGTTGACCACTCTCGACGTTTTTAGTATCGATGCAAACAAGGCAGCTACCGTCGTCGAAGAGATCAAAGCCGCAGGCGGAGAAGCGATTGTCGTTGCGGGCGACGTCGGTGCCGAGGATTTCCCAAAGACAATCGTAGAAGCTACCGTCAAGTGAGCGTGTTTTTGCATGATCGTGTACGGCGTCTTAAGTGTCAATACTTGTTGTCCCTCCATCGCGATGCAGGGCTTTTGGCCAGATCAATCACATTGTCAACAACGGTATGACTAGATGTTTAGGACTAACCCGCGAGAATACTCAGCGATTACTCTTGTTTTAGCTGGTTTTACGTATGACAAGATGCTCCATACCATGCCAGACGACGCTTTCGATGTCATCATGAAAATTCACGTACGCGCGCCGTTCCGCCTTGTCAGAGCAGCTGCCCCGTATCTCAGGGTCAAGGTGAGCAGTCGCTTTATTTCTGTCACTGAGCGCGCTGACACTCCGTCCCCATTGTCCTCCATCCACTTGACAGACCGCCACGCCGGTCAACCGTTCCGTCATCAACATCTCTTCCACCACTGGCCTCCACGGAAACGTCGGCCAGGCAAATTATGCCGCCGCCAAGTCCGCAGTGATCGGGTTCACCAAGACGATCGCCAAAGAGTGGGGTCCGTTTGGTGTACGGGCCAACACCATCGCGTTTGGCCTCGTTCACACCAGGTCTGTACCTTTTCTATTCTGCTCCACACAGTTCCTTGGCGTGTGTGTGCTGAACCCATGCGCTTGTAGGTTGACAGCTGCAAAAGAAGCTGGGGAGACGATCGAGATTGAAGGCAAAAAGGTTGCGCTTGGTATCCCGAGTGCGCAGGCACGCGCGGCTGAGAGCGTCAGTGCCTTCGTGGATATCCCGCTCCGCAGGGGGGCGTCAGCGGACGAAGCTGCGGCGGGAATGCTTTTGTGAGTATCATGCGTTCACGGTGTGTAAGCGCGGTGGGATGCTGAGTCGTACCATGTCAGCCTTGCGTCGCCCCTGGCAAGTTATGTGACCGGTCACACGCTCGAAGTGACAGGTGGACGTGGTATCTAAGCTCATCATACCGGTTTGATTTCCTGGACTGGACGACTCGTGAAACGACTATATATGTAGTGTTATCTCTCCGTTGTACAATTTCGGTGAGTAGGATTTGGGTGGGCACTTTTCTATTCTTGTTACATCGTATGTGTTCCATACAGAATAACCAGCTGCGGTGGAGAAGGGGCGGGGTATTATCTTGAGTGCCGACCCAAATGGTAAGCCTAGTTTCCAACGGACTATGCCTGTATTCCGTTCGTGAATCTCGCATTCATGCCCATTCCTGCGATTTTCTGAACTTCGTCGCGGCTGAGGCCCAGTCCAAGAGGAGGCTTAGCCAGAAGAAGTGCATATTCGGCAAGCAGACTTGTCCTGAAGGGAAGAATATCGTCGGTCTGCAAATACCTTCAGTTCAATGTGAGATCACGGGGCAATCACAACACGGACACATATCACGACGGGATGGTTGTTCGCAAGGTAGTGTCTTATATGATGTTCTTCTAATCGCGCTACGGTTTTAGTCCTGTCCAAGTGTGGTCTGGCCCCGTAATCACCAGAGGGGAAGGAAACGCGCGACTCACAATAAGTTCGAAGTAAGACATATCTCGATACATGGTTTATACTGCCCACCCGCTAGGTTCCTAAGGGCTTGTATCTCTCTCACAACCTCACGTGCCGCGTGTTCCTCTGGATCATTCGGGGAATCCATGTGAAAGCCGGCCTCCTGGTACCTCCGGGAAAGTAAAAGTAGGTGTTTCCTCCACAACGCATAGAATATCCGATGATGATGGGGTATTGGCTCAGGCACCAGGCCATTCGGAGGAGGTATCTGAGGAGATTTGACGCTTGGCGGTGGTAAATCTGCCAAGAATATTTCCCTCTGAGGTTCTTCCAGGTATGTGGCATGACCTAATCTATCTGGATGCCAAGAGAGAAGCACGAACGACTCGATCGAGGGCCCGGTGGGTTGCGTTTCTGCAATGTGGACAGTTAGACCTAGTCCGGCCTCCCGCGCGCGTTCGAAATGCTTCTCGAACATATCAACGCTACCCTCCAAGGGGTTGCCGCACAGGTCGAGCCCGACAACGGGCTCTCCCTGCGCGTGCAATCTAATGGCAATGTCGACACATTCCTTGACATCAAATTCGGACATGCGACGATCGACGGACACAACGAGTGCCGCACGACCGGGAAAGGCCCTGATTTCGTGGAGAACGGTGCGAAGGTATTGTTCTCTGGACATGTGGGGTGTCTTGCGAGGGGTGGAACGGAGTTCGAGATAGCTGCATTCTACGGCGGGTTGGAAAGCGAACCCGGGGGGTGGGGGTTGTTCAAGCAGGAACGTTTCGAGAACGTCTCGGGTCGCTTCTGCGAGTGATGCAGGTGTCGCGATGAGCGCGTATATAGCGGGAAAGAGAGAGAAAAAATCGGATATTTCGCTGAAGATGACGCCGGATTGAAGCTTAGCGATGGTCTCTGCGACACTGGCTTCAATGTCTGGGGAGGGAATAAACTTGGCTGCAAGACGCTGGAGAGTATGGAGAGGGATGGAACCATGAAGATGAGCGTGTAATTCAGGCTTTGGGATTCTCTGCAAGAACTTGATGTCATCCTCGCCGAGTGACTGCAATGCAGATCGAGCTGGGCCAGCGATGATTGACATGTTTGTGTCGATATCATCATCATCATCATCATCTATTACCCAGTGACAATTGGATAAGAGATTCAAATCACGTGACTGGTGCACTCATCGATCGATCCGGGCCGGATGTTTGCCTTTTGATTCTCCTTTGCTTAATGCCGGATTGAATTGAGCTCCTCACGACGATCGCAGACACGCATGTTGCTCTGTCCACGAATATACGACGACCTTTGATAATTATCTTAATACACCTTATTCGCTCACCCTCAATACTCCGCTGTACTAAATCATGAGTGCCGCATTTCGCATCTCACCCGCTCTATGGGACAAGATACATCATTTCGCATCCTTTCCTCAGACAGGAGGTATGTAGCACTCTTTTCGTAGATCCTCTTCTTCTGCGGTACCTCAGTCTTCTTTGGAGCCGTGTTTTGTTGGGACGTACCAGGCCTAGATTCATTCCACATTTCTAGCTGCGTCCTTGCATTTTGCTTCACTGTTTGTGCTGACGGAAAATGTATCAGTATCCCTCCAACAGATGGTTCTCTTTGGGCAGCATCCCAGTCAAGGCACGCTTTTAAGGGCCAGCCAATTTTTAGCTGGTGAGTCATTAATGTGATCTTCCTTTCGTGGTCGTTGACTCATCTTGCGTCAACGTTTATACGATTAGATGAACTTCCAGTCCGTCTCGCTCACCGTGTTAAAGAGCTCGATGAGCTCCCGCACAATTTGAGTGAGATGCCGTCTATACGAAAAGTAAAGAACTGGTATGCGCATAGCTTCGGGGTAGGTTTTTCTGCGCCTGCATCTCCATGTACTCGGAGCTCTCCGACTCTCATGCAATCGTCGTGTTGAACTCCCCGCTAAGCTTGGTGCTCTGCCTTGCAGGAACTGATCAACTTTCCGCCCCTCTCCCTGTCTCCTGCTGCCCGTCAATCTCTCTTTTCCCGTTCAGATAAGGGAGATAAGAACATCTTCCTTGAGAGCGTTCCCAATCCCTCCCTGATCACGTCTTACCTCGATGGGCACGGGGCCGCGAGTGGGAGCGCAGGCAAGTCTGGGGCGTCGTACGGAGGATGTGATTGGAGTGTACTCCGCAATGGGAACGTGAAACTACGTGTTCCTGTTGAACGAAGGTTGGTCCATACTCTCTACACATCATTCCGTTTATCACACCCACCACACCCATAGCTACTATGCACAAACGCCATCTCAGGTCTATCCACCCGAAGTCCACGACTTCAACGCCAGGTTTACCAAGACCTTAGAAGCCATCAAGCGCAGACATGACCCAACAGTCACCACCGTCGCGCAGGGGGTCTTAGAGTGGCAAAGGGCAAAGGGAATTAAACCCGGTATGGGTTTGGGAGTTTCCGGATACGGGCACGGCGGAGATGATGTCCAGGCATGGCTGGATAGGTTCTACATGTCGCGAATTGGGATACGATTTTTGATTGGACAACGTGAGTACAATTTACTTAGTGTTTTATGATGTTGTTGAACTGCATCAAGATGTGGCATTGAATACCCAACAACCCCATAAGGATTACGTAGGCATCATCTGTACGCAAGCTGTGCGTTCTTATCCTCCGCATTCTCCTATTTCGTCATCTCACCCTACTCTCCGCCGTTCTACGCTTGGCATAATGTAACAGAACGTGCATGACATCCTGCAAGAAGCCATCGAGAATGCTCGGTTCGTCTGTGAAGAACATTACGCGATGTTCCGCGGACCGCCCGTTCAACTTATTTGTCCCGCCGACCTGACATTCCCATACGTTCCTGGACACTTATCGCACATCGTCTTCGAACTGTTGAAGAATTCGCTAAGAGCAGTGGTTGAGAGATTTGGTGCTGATTACGAGGACCGTGTTCCGAAAGAAACTTTCCATGGAAAGCACGGTGGATATCCTCCTATCAAAGTCATCGTCGTCGAGGGGCGGGAAGACATCACGATCAAGATCTCTGACGAAGGGGGCGGCATTCCAAGAAGTGCTATTCCGCTCATCTGGACGTATATGTACACCACCATGGCTGGCCAGAGTATCGACCAAGACTTCCATGCGAGCGACTTCCAAGCGCCAATGGCAGGTTTTGGGTATGGTCTACCGCTGTCTCGGCTGGTGTGTTGTCTCATCTCCGCGTTATTCTGGCGTTATCGCTAACGCGACCGCTTCTTCCTGTACGTGTAGTATGCGAGATATTTTGGTGGCGATTTACGCCTCATATCCATGGACGGGTTCGGAACGGATGTGTACATCCATTTGAATAAACTCTCGAGCAGTCGAGAGCCGTTGCCTTGAGAGTGGGAGTTTTGCAACGACCCACTTTTGATTTTGATTGGAACTGAGGTGCACCTCGGAGAAGCCTGGCTGTAGTGAGTGGCATTCTCGGCGTGCATGCACTTCAGCGAGGCGATACTGTGTGTCATCCCGTTCCGTCATCGAAAAACTATTGTAGACTACTCTCCGAATCTTATTGTCACCATACTCCATGAATATATAATATATAATCATCAGATGAGTGGAGCTACACTGATGGGGTTTAGTAACTCTTGCAATGCTACCATACACTTCGTCGTCTGATCTTCATTTAAAATTCCGAATCCGAATGCTCAAATATTCGCGCCCGAGTCCCTGCCGCATCCGGTCGAAACCCCTTTCCGATCAAAGGACAGGAGGCATTCCGTTTGTGATCGGCCCGTGATGATTTCTGATCAATGGGGCCGCAGTCCTCCAGGAGATAAAAGCACTAGCACTCCTATTGAAATGACAGGCTCGGAGACTCCCGTCGGACTAACCACAGGTTGCGCACCAACAGCGAAAATGGACTAGGTACGGGATTAGTAACGGCCGAGTCAAAGCGTGACTTCTATTCTTTACAGTTGAAAGAAATAGACGGCTGGGGAACGTAAGCACCCTGACCGTATCAGTGGCCGCATCACTCGGATCCATCATCACCATACGTTTTAAACGACGGTTCGGATTAGTATGACTGTGTCCGGTCATCATCCGAACCTTGACAAGACATGACCGACAATTTTCAAGTTGAAAATTATTCCGCTAGAAAAACAAAAACGAAAATAACCCATTGGAGTTGTGTTCTACACAATCTCGGTCCTTTACTTGTCCGAGTGGATTCAGGAGGTGGATTCATGCTTGCCCTGAAGTCTTGTCTCCACCCTTGTGACCTTGTCTCGTCGAGTTTGGTAAGATTTGTATAAATATATTGTGTTACATCGCCACGTCTGTGGATCGACGAGATGTAATTAGTTGACTATTGAAGCTATCACATCATGACGAGGTAGGATATATCGAATGGTGTACTGATCCGCAGCACGCCAGGGAGTCAAAATATTAGGCGTCGTCTCGCGTGTTCCAACTTGAAACTTGCACTGACATACGTCTAACGCTTCTGAGATGTACCATAGGGTTTGGGTTGACAGATCGTACCGCAGCAGCCTGTCGGTAATGCCATCGCACTACCGCGCGCGTGCACGAGCTAATCATTTTTGGTTTGACATCCAACACTGCACTTGCACACTGCACACGCCCAATGATCTACATAATTGAGGGATTGGTCGAGCTGACGTACTAGGCACGGGGGACACACCCTGACAAGTGGCGCGCACACAGACCGCCGCACCATGCGTGTTTGATAGGTTTTGTCCAATCGGGCGTGCCATGTTACAAGAATCCGCCATTTTTCCCTGTTCCGAAGCGATCTCCGAGGCCTTTGGCGTCGCGCAACAGTCTCTGTCGCTGTTTGTCATCCATGAGACGGCCACCAAGAGACATGTCCCGTGAATGGTCCCAAATACCGGGCGGAGGCTCGTCTACGTCTTTCTTCTTTTGCGCCTGGCGTTCCGTGTGTGCATCCACGAGTGCCGGTCCTCGCGCCTTGCGCTGTCGTATACAGGGACATGATGAGTTGAACAGTTCAGCTTGACACCGACACCGAAGAACAGCGGCGAGGACGAAGACGAGACGACAACGTGACGCACCGTGTGTTCTTCCACGCCTTTGCGTATCTCGGCGTCCATTCGCCGCCGTTTGCGTGCCTCCTCTTCGTCTTCTACCGGCTCTGCGTTCACCGCTCTTCGTTTCCGACCCGATACCTCGTCCGCGAGCCGTTGTTGCCGTTCTGCGGGCGTCTCCGTCCAAAGCGACGTATCCGCATCTCTCGCAGACGTCGTACCCCGCCCAAACTGCCTCGCCTTCAACTTGGTCGGGTCGAGCGCTACAAAGGATCGCGTCCACGACCGTCAGCATGCAAGACAATGCGACCACGAGCGACACTCGACGCACAACCGAGAAGGTCCCCCGCTTTCGGAGGGACGAGCATCCATTCTTCCCGCACTAGTTTCTTGGGCTGGGCAGCCTCCTCGACGTTCTGCCGTCGGCGCGCTTCGCGTTCGAGGAATTCCTCGACGCCGGATGGTCCGCCCGACCTGGCCTTGGCGGCGAGGACGTGCGCTGGTAATGGTTGTGGGCCGACGTCGGCGTCCGAATCCTCTGAATCTGACCTGACGTCGTACTGGTGCTGACGGTGGGATTGGGATAGACCGCTCGGGAGTGCGGGTCCGATCACTCGTTTCTGTGGGGGTGATCCAGATGGAGAACGGCGCGTCGATAGGCCTGCCAATGGAGAGGGCCCTGAGGGTGTCGATGAGGACTGTCTGGGGGCTTTATTGCCACGAGCCCTTGCGAGTTCGGGGGGGAGCGCAGGCGTGTAATCGTCCTCGTCCGACTCTGCGGCATCATTGTCATTGACGGTGGGGAAGAGATGGGCCGGGATTTGTGGTCTGACGGAAGACATGCTCACGTATGCCTGGATAAACAGACCCGTAAAGTTGGGTCAAAATGCCATGAAATGTCGAAAGATTGCTTACTAGGATGGACCAAGCTCGATCAAGGCTCGCGAAAGGATGTGTAGTATTACAACAAGTGTCAATATTTACGAGTACGCCACTTTGGCAGATGTGGCACAACGTTACTTACGAGTTCCCTGGTATTTTGCTCACCAGCACCGATGGCCCTGGATATTTACCTTACAGTGTCTAGACTACCTGACAATGCAAGGAGATAATTCAACTCAGAACGTCCGTAAAGAAATGATACTATAGTATTGCAGTTCTTGCACTTCAAACCATGTCCCAGTCAACCCGACAGACACGTCCATGATCCTCCCATCGCGTCTAATATCTGTCCGAACTGGGTGGGTAACCTCGCTGCACGCCACCATACCCGGGTTGCTGGCCATAACCACCTGGTGATCCTCCATAGCCGCCTTGTGGATAACCGCCCTTGCCACCGTAAAACTGGTTCCCACTGACGCCACCGACCAAACTCGCTGCCGTGCCCCCTCCATGGTAATTGCTCGTTGAGTCCTCGTCATAATCACCGGGCGAAGCCGTCAAGAGCGGGTCTTTAACTTCCCAAACAGCAGCCTTGGATCCGACCGAGAATTCGAGGTCTTCGCGCTGTAGGTAAGGGCTAGTCAGCAAAACCGGCAACTCGAATGAAGGTGAGGAAACGGCATACAGTAATACTATCCCAATATTTGTAAACCATCATTACGCTAAGAAGGACGCATAGCGTGAAAAAGAATAATCCATCAAGATAGTGTTTGATTGCGTTACATATCGTGACGCTGAAGGCAAATAGAATGACCTGGGCGATAGTGTAGAAGCTGATGCCGAAGATGATGTCACCAAGTGGCCACCGGTCATCAAGGGTCCGGAAGACTAGGATGAGCTGAGATAGAGTGTAGATTGCCACACACAGGATGGGCCAGATCAGGTATACCACGAACAGGGCCATAGGTTTCGTTGGCGAGAAGGAGGCGAACGATTTGAATGTGGCAATTGCAATGAAAAATGAGATGCCAAAGAGGGCAAAGCAGGATAATCGGAGAAGCTGCGGCTCAATGTGAGAAGGGAAATTATCTCGTCCCTGTGAGGGCTTACCCATAACGAGACGGGAGTGCCATCCTCTGCAAATTGAAACCCAACGAACCCATTGACCAAAAGACAGCAATAGGTCGCGGCGACTAACCCTGTATAGAATGCGGCGAACCACTGACAGCATTGGTTAAATTCACTTATTCAACAGCGGGGGTGTTGGACTTACGGGGTAGCTAACATTTGATGTTGGTATGATGCCCGAGTCGAGGAACATGGCGAGAAGCTCAATGAGCATGTACATCCAAAAGAACGTGACAATTTCCTTTCGACCCACTGCCGTGTACTTTGATCGAATGTGGTAGATCATGATTGCGGTCATGAGCACGGCCACGATGTGTATAAAACATGTTGCTAGTCAGAGCGTCAACTTCAAGTGGTGGTGCTGTGATTGAAAGAGCACGTTGAACTCACAAGGCTGAAAAATCAAGGTCGATCCGATTTGCACGTTGCGCGAGTAGCAGGTGGGCTCTATGCCCTGGCCGGAAGTACCCAGCAGAGGGCAGATGACGAGGGCAGCCGTGCTGCACACGCCATCGAAGGAACCAAACGAAATTCCCATGGCTCAACGAAAAGATTCAGAGCGAGAGCGATATCGAATCGCAATGCTAAGGGAGATATGTATCCTAGTTGCTTTGAATGATTGTGACGCTACGAAGTCGGCGGTTGTTGGGCCAAGTCAACAAAGCGAGCGAAAGGAAAGAAAGGAAAGTCAATAAGAATCAAACTGAACGACGATGAGGTGGCAACCTGGGTGGACAAGAGGGTTACTTGGAACCTTCACGTCGCTGTTAGTGGTGGTGAGGGCGAGGCTGCCCAGTGTGTGAGATGCGGCTTGAGCGTGGCGGACACCGCTGCGACTCTTGATGGTGACTACTCCCACGCCACGGACAACGCACGCTGGAGGTTCAACGCCGTTGTATTCACACTATTACCATCCATCACCGCAACGCTGCTCTGATTGTAGCTAGCCGTGCTCTGAGACTCATCACCGAGTCGCATGTGCCTTCCCGGGTCCATCACCACCACTGACAGGATGTTCGGCCTAGATCTCAATATTCAATCGTCAATCCACTCTAACGGCACGCAGATTTGGGCTAATCCATCTCTACGCCGCACATGTATCATATGGCAAGCGTTCCGGGTGGTAAGTGGACGTTGGTTTGGATATCTAGCGGATGGGGTAAACCCAAGTTCTCGCGCTCATCTACCAATGCAATGCACTCTATTATCGAGTCCACAATGAAGTCCAAGCCCTGCTTGACGCCGCATCAGGACATTGGTGATACGCTCAGTTCTCCTCTCTGCCTACGCAACACTGCCCCGATCCATTTGTTTTGGCGGTAACAAATAACGCCACCTCTTCCTCGGTACTGAGAGGAATCAGAAGTTGCGATTTTTTCACGGTCGGACTAGTGTGGGATTGAGGGTTTGGCCCATCCGCGGACCAATGACAGGAATGCGTGGGTCCGGGGTTGTTTTGGGATGCTCCCCAATGGGAGCCATCATACCCGCCGCATCGACGGGCTTCCGTTAGTGGAGCGTGATTGGACACGAATAATCTTATGAAACATTCGTGGAATGAGTTTTATCAAATGTGATGTTGGCAACGTTCTCAATGGGCCATTTCTGGCCACCTGGCCGTAAAGTGCCAACCGTTATATTCCTGGATTGATGTACGCCTCCGTTCTTGTCTGTCTGACCGCATGTATCTGAAGCAGCGGCACAATTATCGGGCCTTGTTATTATATGACCGCATCTTTGCCACGTCCCATGCTCGGAACTTTGTTCAAAAATTATTGATGTAATCCCCTCCATCTCATCCTGCATGTGTCATAGTGCGCCCGCAGGGAAAAGGTAACGTGGTAGCATATGGACTTATGCGACAAGCTTCGTACCATCTGAGCAGGTCGAATGAAGCGTTGTTCGGATACCACCGCTCGCCGTCTGCGCCGCATCGTGCGCTGCGCACGGATCTCAAAGCGGGCAAAAAAGCTGTGTGTAAGGATTGATTGAGGGGAGCGGAGCGCATGAAACCCACTCGTGTCCACCCCGAATTTGCGGACCAAGTCGTCCTGGTACTTACGTTTCTGTGTCGCATCCACGACGAAACCTATTTGTCCACAGCGAGATCGGTGAACGAACCCTAATTTGAATGGGTGTTCCGGACAAGTCGCGACGCTAAGCGCCCTGGATATTCTGGGGAAAGGGGGGTCGCTACTATTATGCTCTTCGGCAAGCACTGACGAGGAAGTTCCGGCTGGGTCCCGCGGTAGGTTGAGGAACAAGGTGTCCGATTACCTCCTATGATACTTTTCGGTCTGTTGACTTGGCGATTCGCAGGACCCACGGACACCCATTTGTAGGGACCCAATGAATCCAGCTACTCACATGCTTGAGCAATACTGACTGATCCGAAAAAGCCACGCGAAACCTAGTCATTGGCCGCTGAGCCTTTCAAATCTCAAGTGCGATTCGTGCGGGCGAATTCAAGTTCTATTTTTTCACTGCGATGAGTAGCGAGCGGGATTCTTCCGATATGACGAGATTCATACAAATGGAGTTTCGGCGCACTGTAGGGAGATGCCAGGTTCGCCGATTTGATTCACAGTCCGTAGATTGTGACACCCAATCGGATCGTGTCATCAAACCGTTCAACGTGTATAACGTTCGTGCTTTCTATGCGCTGCTTTCTTTGATGCATGCGAAGCGTTCCTGTACTCATAGCGCGGATATGTGACGTTGCCAGTGCCCCCAACAAGAATGGGGTGCTGAGCACGCGTCTCATGGCGAATGACTGGCGAGCTGCCACCGCAGCCTGTCCTGTCACATTGACTCAGAGCCACTGCGCTCCTTTGACGATCAAGGTTGCGACTATTGAAAGGTGGCGTATTCAGGGCAACATCCCTGCTAAACTATCACGGCCCGTCCGGGTAAGCGTTGCCAGCAATTTTTGGCCGCCAGATTACTGGTTAAGGAATCGCCAAGCTTCAAGTTCCACGTATGGTTGTCGCCGTTTTGTGACCCACAAAGGTTCGCACTTGGTTATCTAAGGATTGATTTGGACGTACAATATTTTGTGGCTACCTGCCAGGCACGGCGCTTATACCTTTCCTGTCTTTTCCGTACGCGAGAGAAGGTAAGTGCCAGCCGTCCTCAACGACGACTTCGATGTTCGATGGCCGGCAGTCGACCATCATCGTGCGCATATTATTTACTTATTCGTTTCGGGGAAGACTCAATAGAATACGACGCACCGCACTCCCTCCCACCGTCGGTACCCAAAGCTTGGGATGTGACTCGGAACGATTCTATACTACATAATACATACTATGGGCCACTCAAGTGTGAGGATATCCATACCGGCACTTTGGTGTTGCCGTACGCCAGAGTGGGCCATGCGATCCCGGCAAGTAGGTTCAGCTGCAAACAGAAAGGGTCAAGACGTGAAACGAGTATGGAGACTGACAAGCTACCATATAGTAAAAAAAGGGAAAAAGCACCGATGCTGTTACTGGGGCATGCCTGCCATCACACTTGTCTTGTGCTCGCTTCCATTTTTTTTTTTGCTCACTGAAAGTCTGGAACAAAGATCGTCACTGGTTTTGTTGGCATGCCAAGGCCGCAGCGTGGCCACTGCGGGCCGGGTGAGATCCCGTGTCTTTGGTCTTTGATGGAAGGATCACCTCATTGCACTGGCGACAACCGACAACTTGGATTTGCAACACTGAAGCAGAAAATTTAATCTTGGGACCCGGAGTAGCTCACCACCATGTCAAACTTATCGTGACTTGCTGACACGGTTAATCTGGTGACGGCGGCGTGGTTGCGGTTGCTGCAGTCATGCCCAGGGAATACGACAGCACTTTACTTACTTATGGGAAGTCGCGGTCATGTTAACGCTAGCGCAGGTACTGGGTTGCCAGCGCGTGCGAGGAATCGGAAGACGGTGTTGTGCGAACCTGCCCAGCCGCCCATTGAACCTGGATCATGACTAGACGAGGCGGAACTTGGCGGGTTGGATAGGATCGCATGATTTGGAAAGTGAGTCGAACTGATGAATTAGCTTCTTCGCTTGCATGCTGGGATCTGGACCTAAAGGATTTGGCGAATGCATTGATATGGGAGGAATACGTCATGTCTCCCCACACGGCGACTCGGTGATTCCACAGCTCCTGGGACAAGGTGTGGCTCCTATACGAGATACGGGATATTTGAGACAGGGTCGGATTATTGAACGCGAGAAATTCACGCGGTGGACTTGAGGAGATACTTGTACAATTGCGCGGGGACGGGATGGTAAAATCACGCGCTCAATTGAGAGGGCCTCGCCGCGTCGCATGATAAGTTGATTCAGGTGCAAGCGCAGGTGCGATGTGTCATATGAAATATGTGGCGTCGCTGGCGTGCGGGCCATGCGAGGTGGAACGGCCGAATGGGGATCTGAACTAGGCCGAGGGACAATGACGGCGTTGCTGATACGAGCTAATATTGTAGAGGCTCCTAGACTACTGGCGCCGAAGGGGGCTAAAACAAAGTGATCTGGTATTTAGAAGGAGCAGCCCCATCGGGGTTTTACGTGTGAACAAGGATGAAGGAGCCACAGCCTAATGATAATGTACGCGGAAATAAAAAAGATGGGCGGGCGAGCGCACGGACGCGGGGCCAGAAGGGCATGGGCTCGGGTGTTGCAAATAGACCGGGATGGCCGGAGAGAAGAAGAAGGGGAACAGCGGCATGAGACAAAGGACTCGCGATCGTATGATGGGGACGGATAAGGAAGTGTGGGCGTGGCCAGTATCCATCGCGTGAACGATCTGATTCTGGATGCGCGTCAAAGAAACGCGTTCCGTCACGACGCTACATTCATTCTTGTCTAGGCGAAAATAGGAGGATAAATAATAATACAATAATTCGAGACATGGAATACCACCGAAGGGAGACAAGTATATGAATGAAACTACATGAGGCGAGCTGGCGCTGTCAAGAGGATAAGATAGGCATCAAGGGAGGCACTGGGGTATTATTTTAAGAAAATGAAAGAAAAAAAAAAACAGGAAAAGAATTTGAGAAAGTCCTAGGAGGAAATTGAATTGTACGTTCAGGGGAGGACAGGTATTAGAAAGGAAGACATGTGGCAGCGTCGTCTTCCACCACGGACAAGTTGGGGGGGTTCTGGAAGCGAGGAGGGGAGGTGACAGAGACAAGTGCTAAATGCGGGTAGTCACGTGGTGTATTTGGGTTAGCAAAGCCAAGAAAGGCGGGAGGATAAGGGCAAGGTTATGGGGAATCCCTGGAAAGACCGGTGTGCCGAGAATGCCGAGTGAGGATTGAAGAGGGGATTTGTCAGACGATTTGGTAAAATCAAACGAAATGACGGGCAAGTCAATCTGAGAAAAAAAAATCAAAGATCTGTTAAGTGAGGAGCAGTCTCGCGCGTACGAAGCGGGAGGCGCTGCTGTTGCACGAAACTTCCAATTCGACTACCAACTTATACCGTTACAGAGCCTGCCACTCGCACATCCCCTGTATGCATATATTTTTTTTTTGGTCCGTCTCTAAGCGGGGAATGCATACTTACACGTCCTCCAAATCCTTTCTCTCTCCTTTTTTATAAAATGATCATCCATCCTTTGTCCCCTCCACCGAGTCGACCATGGCTCTCCCCTCCTCTCTTCCTCCCATCAACCATGACTTCTTCTACCCCTGCAGACGCCCGAGACTCACCGGTCTACCAACCCCTCCCATGTCCGCAGCGTTGCCGAGGCTCCTTCCTCAGCCTCAGTCGCGCGTCACGTCTTTGCCTCCGATAGCTCACTTTGATCGCCAGTTGTCCACGATGCATCCAAGTACGTCCCCTTACCGACGACACCTTCTCGCATACTCACCTTCACTTCACAGTCACCCCACCCCAATCTCGCGACACGTCCAACTGGTCGAGATCCGTACCGCGTCCAACCCACCTTCCGTCCCCCACCATGGTGGACGAAGACCTCCCGGAGCTCCCGTTTCAGCAAAAGCCGATATCACCCCGCGATGCATCCCGTTTCATCGAATGGTTCGACATCTCCCTCAAGCGACCCGCGAGCTTCGTGGCGGAGAAGACGTGTGAGATGGTTTGCTACTTGTGGTTCTCTTCATCTGTGCCTTCTAGCACGCGCACAAGGTCGCAAATGCCATCTCCCCCTCATTCTCCCGAATCGCCCTCGTCTTCGTCATCCCTGCAATTCAACCCCTCTGCAACCTTTGTTCATTTCATGCAAAAGTTGCTCGAGACAACGCAAGTCAGCCAGTCGGTCATCGTCCTTTCGCTCCATTACATTTGGTGTCTAAAGGAGCGCAACCGTTTCACGGCCGGTCTTCCGGGAAGCGAATTCCGGATAGCAGTTGCTGCTTTGATGATGGCAAACAAGTTTTTGGACGAGTGCGTTCCATCCTCCTTTCGGTCGCTTCGTTCTAACATTACCTCAGCAATACCTACACAAACAAGACTTGGTCAGAGGTTTCAGGGATTGACTTGACCGAAATCAACCGAATGGAGAGAGAGTTCCTCATGGGCGTCGACTTCTCCCTCTATGTCTCTGGCAAAAAGTACGAGTCTTGGCTCAATTTGCTCAAGGGTCTCGTGCTGGCAAAGGAATCCGAGAGTCAGAAATGGCGCAGTTCGCGCCGGTATCGAAGCGGTCGCCGTCTACAACCCGTTGCGTCCACCCCTACCATGCGCACTATCCGGTCGAGATGCCACTCGACGACATATCGTGCGCGGTCGACCTCCCCAGTACAATACATTCAACCGTCCTCGACGAATGTTACGACCCGACCGCATCTGCATGTCAATCCACCCCCGTCACCTTCTCCAAACTCGGGTTCGAAGCGTTCAGCGGCCGACGCGTTCTCGCCGACGTCAACGTCCTTCAATGAGTTGCCGCCATTGAAACGCCCGACCGGAATGACCTTGCATATTCCCGAAAATGGCTTTGCAAAAGGTCCCAGCTCGGCGTCGCCTCTTGAACCCTTGCAATCCTTTGCTAAGATGTCACTTTCATCTTCGTCGTCTCCCCACCATGCTCGTGTACCTTCGTCCCTTCAGCAATTTCCCATGCACGAGAACAGACCTCAGACACTTGTAGCTGCGTACCGTGCGGACCGACCCGTAAATGTGCCACAGGTACGTTATGTTTTCCATCCGTGTGTGGAATTGCTCACGCCATCTTCCCAGAATCTGTATTACTATTCTCTGGCTGGTTCATCCATTGGTACAGAGGCCGAACAGGAACGTGTGCAGCGGAAAGCTCGCCTCCGGCGTTTCCAACCTCTTCCCTTGACAACTTCATATCCACCTCCTTCCTATATGCCCATCGATATCCAGTCAGCTTCCGTGAGCCCACACGAGAGCCACTTGAATGTCCGACAGGCACCATTGCCGCACATCACCGATGCCATCTGGTCACGAAAACTCCCTCAGGTGCCCCCCTACATCTCCCCGGCGGATAGTTCCTTGCAACTCCCGCCACTGAGGGAAAATGTGGTTCCCTCTGCCCCATTTGCCAACGCTGGTCCGCCAGGCGTGCACTTTTACACTTCGTCCAACCAACGGGGATCACCCGTGTATCCTTATAATTGGTCTTATGGCAGATAGTTCCGACCCTATCTTCGTTTTAATGCATGATATTATTGTTGCATTACCGTTTCGACCACTTTCCTATATAATTCTTCACAGCACTGGCCCTTAAGTACGCGCATTCGATTCATCCTAGCATAGAACCAGTCACCTGCATTGTACCCATTCTGTTGCATTGTTCACACGCATTTTATTCTGATGATGATACATTACGCTATTTCCTAACTACTGTACAAAAGCTGACTTGGTGGATATCCAACATCGGATTTAGTGCGACCGAGAAGCGCAAAATTTTGATACAGGATTTTGTACGGTCGCCTGTGTCAATATGACCTCTCCAGGTTAAGGTTATCTCTGGGCATGATGGGCCCTTTCGACATCGCGGGTTTCCCCCAGTTGGATCTGAGGGTCCACCAGGCGCCTGGCGGCCGGCACCCGCGATATGGACGCAGTGTAAGGTACCGAGTTTGAATCCAACGTAACCTCGCTGCAGACACCAGTGGCGGCGAAACCAACACATCGGTGCTTGACTCACATCAGCATCTGTACACGGTCTTGGACCCCGTTTGGTCTCGCAATTACCAACTTGACGAAGCGTCACATCAATCGAACGTCACGGGGGACATCCGGAACCCACTCGGACCTTGAGCCTGAGATGCTCGCTAGCGTCGTTTTATTGTTGGATGCTCTCCTAATTGCTGCTGCGGGATTTTTTATCGTGGCATCCTCACAGCAAGCCCATCGGTGCATCATTCGGTTGCTTCCTGAATCTATTTATCACAGGCGACGCACCGATCTAGAAGGTAAGGGTGACATACACAAAGTTACATCGATTCCCTTCATATTTCCGGTGTGATCCTTTTCGGCAGTTGACAGCCTTTCATGTGCGCACTAGATCATTGACCCTACCGACGGGTGGTCTAGTGCTGTCTGAGATGCGTAGTACTCGTATTTGACATGCTTACGGAGTGTGGAACTCATGTGCCCGATTGGGTGGTATCTACCTCCGATCATTTCAGTTGATCATCGTTTCTCCCTCCACCGAGCAACACGGAATGGGTAGTGGAATTTATTCGGGAGATGTTAGACGCCTCAAACGCTTGCGTAAAGAAATATCCGGATAGTAGTCCCGTAACTGGAGGGATGGAGCACGGTTTCACGACATAAGGACGCACACGAACCGAGCAGTTGCCACTCACGAACACCGCAGAAGATCGCTTTATTTCTGTTGAAACCCATGAGTCTCGATCCCACTAATGCTGTGGTTGGTGGGCGTGAGGCAGGGGCGTTGTCAGCAATTCTGCAACTATCACACGTGGGTCAGAGACCACGATTTTTACCTCCTGTCAGACCCGACGTTAATCCGGCAAATACGCCATCCCTGCGAGCTTCCTGTGTGGAAAGTACGGGTGAGCGGGCAACTCGGATGGCGCAGTGTGTTTGTCGAATGCTGACCCTGATGGAGAGTTTACGGGAATCTCCTTCCTTTGGTAGAGAGTCTTGTTCCGACGACATCACGTCTTTTCTTGGGGCCGCTGATGAGGTGTAGGTTTGAAGAAACAACAATATTTAATGTGACGAGTTATTTATTTATTTTGTTTATCCCGGCTAAGTTAGGTTTGCCCCGGCGATACGCACTCCAAGTTGCATGTTGCCCTCCACCGATTCGGTACTCCCGTAAGGAATCGACATGTCTCCGGCCAGAAAACCACGACATGGTCCTAATTTGCAAACTCTGTACGACCAGATTCAAGGCAAGTTCTCCCGACCCCCCTCCACGTGCACATGGCAAAGAAAATTCCGGCAACACCCCCAGATTTACTGATCAAGATCAAACCTAAGCTCAACGATATCCAGTCCGATGATGATCCACTTCTGGTCAAGGAACTCCATCGCATTACATCACTCGCTCAGTCATTCTCTGAGCAGCGGCTCAACGCGAGCAAAAAAAGCCATTTTGCCGATGCCCTTGATCAGGAAGGTCCGTGCCGGTGGCTACTTGCAGCCCTCTGCGTGGGCAATGTTGTTCTCAATCCGCTGAAAAGGTGTAAACCTATGGAACGCCTCCGGCCTATTCCGTCAAGGTTCCGATGGTAACTGTCGTCCTATCGTTGCAGCATGTAGGGCCTTCGGCACTTGTTTGTGTGCTTCTCTGACCCTGTCATCAGTGCGTCTGGCGGGTTTCCGGTTGATGGAGGCAGGTCTAGAAGCGAAGCCAAACATCGAAGGTTCGTTTCTGGCGTTTGCAGCGTTTGGGCCCCTCTCCAACCCACCCCCGATTAAGCCTTGTTGCATGTGCTTCAGATAGCTTGCAAGACAGGCATAGCGCTGTCAGGTACGTCATTGTAAGGTGGCGCGGCTGCCAATGTGACTTTTTTGTAACCGCGGAGGTAGAGGTCGGAAATAACGAGTCGGCCGCTTCCGTTCTGACGTGTGCAGCCAAGGTTATTGTTTTCTTCCATCGCGTTCTCGTCGGCTCTCACCTGCCCGCTCAGTATGAAGAAGCGCTGAGAACCATCGACGATCCGGAGGGACAACATTTGCACGCCAAGGCGCGTGTCACCACCGTTTATTTTTCTAGTAGAATGGAAGCTGTGAGGCTGTTGGATTCATTGAGTGTGGCGTACTGATGTTTATGGTAATTGTGGTTTGACGTGCACACAGGCCTGGAGGGAAAGGAATGAAGGTCTTGCGACATTCATGGCTGACAAGATCACAGGTGCACATCAAATTGTACTAGCGGCGTCGCTCATCATCTTGTGCACAGAAAATGATAGACAATTGGCATTGCTCTCCATCCGTGACGTAAGTCATACGACATTTTCCCTGCCGTGGCTCACATGTCACCGCCCTAGCGAGAGGTGCTGGTGGCCAAGCTCCTTGAGATTGGCAAATCGGTATTACGCACCTGTACGCAGAGCGGCAATCCATTTGCGGAAGGGAGTAAAGCCCACGATGCCTTACGATGGTTGAGAAAGGCATTTCAGATCATCGAACCGCTCGATTGTTCGGCCACGCCCGAGTTACTGGAACTCAAGGTCCGTCCACGATAAGTATCGATTAAGGATCGTTCGATGTTGAAGCATATTTGCTCAGCGTTCCGTTCTCAGGAGCTTGGGTAAGATGTGGATATGACTGAGTTTGAAACCCGGGCATAACCTATTACCTACCGACATCCCTTTAGCTCGTGGATACTTCCTGGCGTCATCGCAAGACCCGGAAAACCTAGTGCGTGCCCAAGCTGCACTGGATGAAGTTATTGGGACCATGGACACTTCCGTGGAGACCGTAAGGGACCAAACTGCCGCAACACCCCATCCGTCATGTTCACACGTTATCCTTAGGCAAGCTCCGAGCAACAGCAACTCCGCTGGATGAAGTTGGCTGTAGTGAAGCGGCGAAAAGCTGGGGATACCGTGATTCTTTCCAGTGAGCCAGACTATCCCTGTTATATGCATTCCTCCCAAGCTGATGGCCTGGTTGCGAAATGAATTACGTGCACCATAGCTTTGGAGTCAATAATCGATAACATGACCTTTTCTGAGGGAGAGCTTACTGAGTCAGCTTTTAGAACGTGTATTTTATCCCATATGCTGACATTTGTTCTAAAAGCATACTCCAAGACCTACGCACTCTTTCTCACCATCAGTATGGCACGGCCAGCTGCCTCATTTGACTTATCGGTTCACATCTTATCCCACAGTAATCTAGTAACCGCCGCAACGCGGCATTGTCTACGCAAAGCGATAGCTTGCTCTGCAAACGTTGCTTCTATCGAGAAGCTTCTCATCTTCTTACTGTTTCATTGCTCCAAAGCGGATGATCACAGGAAAGCACTGGAGGACTTACAGAATTCATTCCAAGGCAAATTTCTTTTTCTGATCATCTCAAGATTAGTGATCAGAGATCCGAACATGGTTTCTACTTTAGAAATTTGCGTATCTGATATCGAACTCCCCAAGGCTGGCGCGACTGTGTGCCTCACTGTAGGTCCCTTGAGCATCCATTCGGTATGCTGTGATTCAAGGTTCCACTTTCAGCTGATATGGCAATACGGCGACCGTCATTATCATGCCTCACGCTGGGCAGAAGCTGCTGATTGGTTCATGTCTGGCACTCACGCCTTGTTCTCTAGTTTGGGCGCTTCCTCGCTTTCAAAATGCTTTCGGAAGGCTGCGGTGTGTCAACTCCAACAAAAGGAGTATGCGCAAGCCGCGGCCACTATCAGGCGTTGTCCCCAAAACGGCGCCCCCACCCTTTATGTGGCGTTTTTGATCGCTGCCCATCAAGGTACGTGGGCCTTTGTGTGGCGTGTTAGTCAATAACGGGTGTCTAGGTCTTGAAGATGACGGTAACTTGAGGCTTTCGCCCTCGTTGCACGGTGTGGCTAACAAATACCGATGAGTAGCAACCAGAGCGGTCCGCGAGATGGTCGCGGCCCCTGACTTTGACCGTCGAATGCTCCTTCTGGCCTGTAGGCTTTCACATGATGCTGACATGAAAGGCTTGCTACTATCGGTGCTTATACACTTACTGGACACGCTCAATTCCCGCGAGAACGTGGATACCGCGACGGAGTCTATGACACTGATCAGGTGCATTATCAGGTTAACCCTCAAACTCCTCGGAGAGCCTGGCGCAAACGTGTATGTTGTCGTGAGTTTCTGGTTATCTTTGGCGTTGAACCCTCTAGGCGTTCCCTTGTGAGAACATTGCTCGATTACTTCAAACATGGTTGGCGAGCATGCTGTCCAACCCTCCTTGTTATGACGTGTCGTTTTAGCCAAGACCCTTGTCGAATCGCTTTCACACGAAAATGCAACGATGGTGATCCGGGACATATCATGGCTCTGGCGCACAGCATACAATAGTGCCATCAACGGTTGTTCCAATTGGGAGAATCAAGGGCGACAGATATCTGAGGCGTTCGACGCCGCAAGGGAGGTTGGTGCTGTTCATAGGTTGTCAAATGTATCCACATTCAATGTGAACAGCTTCTCGAATTGTACATCACCAGGACGGTCACGGAGGTGGAACCTAACACATACGTGTATATAGCGAACGCGTCATTTGCTGCGACCTCGGGCCGGGGCATGTCACCTATTTTCGCATTATTTCCTTTTGGCATTTGCTTACTAGATACCGCAGTGATCTTGGCACGTGAATGCCCAGTACCACAAGACGATCTTGCAATCGTAGGTTATTTGGTGGTATCTCCTCGTGGGTTGACCGCTCCGTAGGGCAAAGCCGCGGAAACGCTCCTGGCGGAAATCAAGAGCTGCAGGGCGAGAGTTTCCGATCTGCTCCGAAAGGTACCTGCAGATAGTCAGCCACAACTCCATTCCTTTCTGCACGTGCTGCGCGTTTTCGCGGTTGAAACAGCTGCGCGAGTTGAAGATTGGAATTATGTTTTGACTGCGATCAAAGTGGGTTCAGCCGCAGGGACCGGAATGAAGCCTTATTCTCAAGCACAGGAGGCAACATGCACGGACCACCAAACTCTTGTCACGTTTGAAGCCTTCTGTGATATCTTGGTCAGCAACACTATGGCAACCATCCGAGTTCATGGATTAATGTCCCATTTCACAGTGGGAGAACAAGGCATGCCCAGTTAATGGCACGTGGTCCACCAGTCCTGAATGTTCTCATACTTGCTAACAAGTCACATCTGCTTTAGTCTTATACGAAGCCCTCGAAGTGTGTACTTTCGCTATACTTACATTGGCTCTCTCACGGCCAGCGACACTCACTTTCGTTCTCAGGGAATACTCCGTGCGTGCCTGACGAACAGCCACTTATCCCTGGAAAAGTTTTCACGGTGGCTGCGGTCGATATGCACTATTCTGCTGTCGCAAGGCACTGTAACTAGCCGATCCAAGGCGATTCAGTACGTGGAGCAGGCGGGCGCTGTCCTGGAAGAACACGGGAACCTTGTGGACGACGGCAACCCCGTTCGTGTCTCCGTTCCTGAAGGGTGCGACCCACTGACTATGTCCTTTGCGCGGAAAGCTTTACCCGGTGGACGAACGCCTGTGGCTCCTCAGCACTGCTTACAACACGGGCATCGAATGCTTGCAGTTCGTGGTGTCCCTGTTTCAGGTTTGGCTGACGTTCGAGCCAGGTGTAGCGCTTCTTTGGTGGACGAGGCGAAACGGTGGTTTGAGTCTGCTACTGTCCTGTGCCGATTCGTTCCCGACGGAACGCCGCGGGCGGAAAAGGTATGTCTGAAGACGATGACGAGACATGCTCATGATGCAGCACTCGCTTGGTTTCACCTGTAGATATCGAAAGCTTACACTGAGTTACTGACGCGCTACGCTGGTCGACGCACGCATCCACTCGCTTGAAACGAACTCGTCGTGTCACCGCTGCTTTTGTTGTCTCAGCTCACTGCATGTCCATCCGTGTCATACTCGTTTGTCATAATGCCACTTTTTTGTCATCATCGCTCTGCGTAGTCTCTGAGCTGGTACAATAATGCGCGACCGCGATTATTTCCTATGACGAGGTACTCGCTTCCGGCAGAAAAGTCCATCGTAGTGACATGACCCAACGGCGTACTCGTCGTCGGCCAGTTTCCAAAAGCGGTGAGAGACGGGAGGTGGACCTGTCACCAATGTCAAAATGTGAGTCCCTGGTAAATGGACGCGAGGAGCCAAGGCCAAGGCGACGCACCAATCGCATTTGGTCCTTTTTGACGTTGCTCGCCATGGCAAGCAACTGCGCGTCGTGGTTGTACCGTAAACACGTGATGTTCGTCGTCAGATTGCCCAACGTCTTCAGCGGTTTGGGCTTGGACACGCCGAGCGACACGGTACTCTCGTCGTTGTATACGTTGACGAAGCCAGTGTTGGATCTAAGCAGGGGCGCGACACGTCAGATCCCTTTCGTCCGCACGCGAAGAAAAAAACTGACCCGATGGCGAGGTACCCGCCCCGCTGGTCCCCACTCATGATCCGGCTCCCAAACCCGCCCTCGTCCTGCCAGCGCTTGACGCACTTGCGCTGACCGACGTCCCAGACGTAGACCTGTGCGTCCTCGGTCAGGCTGAGCAGCGTGCTGGCCGAGCCGTGCTCAGGCGCATGCGCGCGAGACCACCACAGCGAGCGGATGGCCGCGTTGGCTTTGAGCGAGCCGACGACCTGCGCTGCGCCCGAGCGCCAGTCGACGAGGTGAATGTGACCACGGCGGCCGGCGACGGCGAGGACGTCCCCCGAGGGGTTGAACGCGCAGACGTCCATAGAGCCGTCTTGGTTGTGTTGGGACGTGCCACTGAAAGTGGTGCCCCAGAGGCCGCGCGGCGAGCGGTGGGCAGAGCCGGATTGGAGGTCGTAGGTGTAGTAAAAGGGTCGGGGACCGGTGAGGAGGATGGAGGCGCCGCTGGGGTGGAAGGTCGCGTTCGTGAGGGGGAGGGAGGGGATGTGAAGCGATTGGGCATGTGGGTTGGTTAGGCCGTCGACCTGTGGAGAGACGAGATGGAATGGTCAGACGGGACTTGGATAGAGGAACGGAAGGGTAAAAACGTACATGGAAGAGGCGGAGACGTCTATCACTGCTTGCGGTGAGCAGGACAGGGATTTGTGGATTAGGATGGAACTGAAGGGATTTGATTTCGCCTTCGGCGGGGGCGGCTTGGTTGGCGTCACGTAGACGATCGACAGATATGATGCCTGGCGACAAGACTTTTGGTTTCTTCCCGCCCGATACGCCTCCCGTCGAAGCTAGCAAGTCTGGGATAATATCCTCTATCACGTCCTCATCTTCAGGTTCCGACCCTGATGTAGATCGTCGACGCTTGGGATGTAGTTTTTGGCGCGCTTTTGATGCCCACTCGGGGGTCGGGTTGATTTGCTCATATTGTCTCCGCAGCCTGCGTTCGTACTCGCGTCCACCGACGGTGTCTTCACTGGGTGCATCGCGAAGTTTCCGCAAGCGTGTGTGTGAGGTGAGGGATACCTGAATGTTGGTATCATCTGGATCCACCCAAGCCGGTGGCTTGCGCGTCCTTGGTCCCAGGGTGTTTCCAAGAGACGTTTCTAGACCCTCCACAACTGGGGCGGTACCATGAAGTGCCTCCACTTCATAAGGAAGACGTTCCTCTTCGACTGTCAAATCGGCATTATGGGCATCCTTGTCGAGCCTACCGGACTCTTGTTCCTTAATCGATGAAGATCCGGGATTATCATCAATGAAAAACAGCTTGAGGCCACGCAGGTTGTCTCAGCAAAGTGACCAATGGATGCATTCATCGAACGAGACCACATACATCTGAGTCCAGCATGTTCTCCAACTCTTTTAAATTCCCTGCTGCGGCACCATCCATGTCTTCGGCGTCGGAAATGACGAGTTCATGAACGGTATCATCACCTCGTCGTTTGCCTTGGGTTTTCTCGGACGGCACGTAGGGAACGCCAAAAAGCATGCTTTCCAGACGTCGTTCCTCGTCGTCTTTGGTGGTGTCATCAGCGAACGTGCGGACTCCGAGTGGTTGGACGGTTTCCCGGGTTTTTTGTCGTTTGCGACCCATCGTGTGGTTTGAATGGTACCGAGACTCTTAATAGTGGCTGTGCAAAGAGCACTTGACGCACAGTGGCAAGTCAACTTGAATTCAAATCGATCGATCATACATTCGAGAAGGTCTTGGAGTGAATGGGTGGCCTTTTGACGTGATTCCGAATCGCACACAGGGTATGGACGCCTTGCGAGGTTGTCGTCGTGTGTCATGTCAGTGGTAGGTTCCATCCGACATCTTCGAATGTTGACTTCTTGACAAGTTGCATCCACTTCACATCACAATCCAGATGAAACTGTTACTCAAGATGTCTCAGGTATGTGGATTTAGCTTCCCAGCGCAAGTCCAATGGGCCGTACTGTCGCGGTTCCATTCAAGGATTTAATGTCCGGATTCGTTACGCCCTACTTCTCGGTATGAGGGCTGTACGATTGGCTGTTGTGAGTCTGGATCTATCCTTGGCGTTCGGGGACTCTTCTCTCGGGATCTGGCATGCTTACACGATCCCACAGCATCCAATGCTAACCCCCCAGTGAAAGGGCATCCCACTCGAGGGTATCATGTGTCACCTCTTGCACGGATTTGCCAACCCACGAGAAAATCGAGTGCTAGCTCCAGGATCTTTCCAGGTGAGACTTTATCCCCAGCCGAGAACATGTACCATTACCAAGTTCAATGTGGCTCGCAGAAGGTGTATTCAGCAGATTTTTGCATGTAGGTCCGGGAGCACTGGTGCTGTCAATGCCGTATGGTGTAGGTTTGTGACAATCCGAATTGTGTTTCAAGCTGCGTACGGATGAAGGGCTGAGCCGATATCAACGCATGCGGTTACCTTTGATGTCATTGTCGAGTTGATATAGCGCCTTTTATCGCGGGCCTCTCATGTCGTAAGATGCGAATGCGTAATGTGACCAATTGCTGACGCCGCTGCACGCGGTTGCGGGCCGCTTCTGTGGCCCGGTCAAAGTACTCATTGCTGGGAAGGGAACATATGTATAATGTGATCCGTTGATGACGACCGCCAGACATACGGGGGTAGTGTGAGACACGGTGGGTACGCCCTCGGACGTCGAGGACCGGGCCCCGACGAAAAAAGACAGAGGGATCTGGAGAGTACTTTGTCATTATGGGTCTCGCTTAAGTCACTGAGTGGGTTCTAGCTTGATCACGTACAAAGGTAGTCGTAACCCGAGGAGGGAAAATTCTGCAAACGATTTCATCAAGACAGGAAGACTTATCGTCTTAATCTATTACCACTTGCCGAACTGCTCAAGAGCCCAGTAATGAAATTCCCTTGCGGGCTTACAACGTTCCCCATCACCGTGCGGAACTCCGGTCTCTTTAACCACATTCTCAGCCCCAGGTCAAGCCGTTTGACGCCCGTGGTGTTCAAGTCGTTGGGCCACCACGCAGGACCCTGGAAATCGAATCGACTTGCTACGAGACCGACACGATCGCGTCGCAGTTGGGTTTTCGTAGCCTACTGTTGACCGCTGTTTATCCGCGCTTCATCCCATCTCGTTTCCTCGACGCGGACGATCTCACACTCGGCCTGTTCTGTGTTCAAGCCTTGTGTAGAGCATCATCAACTTTCTTGTATCCACTCCGCATCGTCCTTCTTTCTTTCTTTCTTTCCATCATTTCCTACCCCTCCCCCTCCCCTTCACCCCCCAACTCCTGCCCCATCCTTTCTTGGAGCCCAGTGCTCCAGATTCCCCTTTGTGTAAAATTCCTATCTAATTGTGCTTGATCATGGGTATATGTTTTTCTTCAAGTACTATCGCAGATATTTCCGATGAGGATAAGCGCAAGCATCGGGAAGCCGAAAAGGTCATGAAGGAGGTCAGTCCCCTGCCCTTATCTCCCCTGCCTTCTTATTCCTCGTGTCCTTCCTCTCCAGGCGAAGGTGAAGATGGCCAGTCAGGTCAAGGTGTGTACTCGACGCTTGTGCCACCCGCTCCTCTTGACGTCTCTGCAGGTTCTTCTCCTTGGCTCCGGAGACTCGGGGAAATCCACCATTCTCAAGGTATGTCTCTCGAACCCCCGACCTGCACGCAGTCTGGGCTTGACACCCACACAGCAAATGCGGCTTATCCATCGTGTACCATTTTCCGTAGAAGAAATCGAGACCTATCGGCAGCTCGTTTTCAACAATCTCACCACGGGCATGGCCTACGTGTTGGAGGCCATGGAAGACATGGGTCTTGAAGTCGTAGAAGAAAACGTGCCGTATGTCGACATCGTCAGGAATGCTCGGGATACGCAGCCCTATCAACCCTTTCCAAGAATGTACTATGACCCTCTAAAACAGCTATGGGAGGACAAGGCTATACAAAGAACCTACGAGCGAGGGAACGAAGCCGCCTTGCCAGAAAAGTAAGCTCTCGGATGTCATCGCATCGCATCTCGCCCGTTCACTCCCGTCTACAGTTTGGCGTACTTCTTCCCAGATTTGGACCGTTTGTTTGCTGAGTCCTACCAACCAACGGAACAGGACATCGTCCTGTGTAGAGCACGGACGATCGGCATCACAGAAACGACGTTCCAGCTCAAGGATCATGAAATGCTTATGGTCGACGTGGGTGGTCAGAAGAGCGAAAGAAGAAAATGGATACATTGTTTCCAAGACGTCACTAGTATATTATTTTTGGTCAGCCTCAGTGGCTATGACCAGTGTCTTGTAGAAGACCGGGATGCGGTGGGTGATACGATTTTTGCTGTCCTTCCGGTGCTCACCAGCTCTCAAGAATCAAATGCAAGACGCAATGACCATTTGGGATTCAATATGTCATTCCCAGTGGTTCAAACAGACCTCAATAGTGAGTGTTCCTGTGAACATACGGTCGCGGCCATCCTTACGGGTTGGATTTAGATCTTATTCCTCAACAAGGATGATTTATTCCGCAAGAAGATTATTCACTCTGATATTAAAAACTTCTTCCCAGTACGATTCCAATACTCTCCAACCAGCGTGGCTTTGATTCCTTTTTAGGACTTTGAAGGTGAACCGGGGGACGCAAAAGCAGGCCGTGACTACTTCAGAAAACGTTTCTCCCGACTCGCACAGAAGGCAGGTCGTTCCAAGGAGCGAGAGATATACATACAGTACGTAAGAATACGTGTTGGCTCGTTGGTTCTGACGTTTGTCAGTGTAACAACGGCAACGGACACGGCAATGCTCAGGGTAGTGATGGCTGCTGTTGAAGGTACGCATATTTGCTCAGCTTGATTTGAAGATCAGCTGTCTGATTCACTTGGTAGAGTGAGTCCTAATCCTACTTTACCCCCGTCTTCCAACCTTCGTTATTTCCAACCGTGCGCTCATCTTTCCATCTTTTCGCCGCCGATTGCCTCTTTCATAGCATCGTTCTCCGATCCAATCTTGAAGTTGCCGCACTGATCTAATTTGTTTGTTTCTCCTGCGCATCACATCAATGTACTCCAAACGTCACATCTGCACTTCCTTGCCTCTCTCCGACACGTCTTGCGTCCGTATCGTTATCGCCACAAACTTTTTTCCTTTCCATTCCTTACTCGGTTTCATGGATAATGAACCTCTCGCCATACCTTTCTCGTGGTGTTTCGCTTCTCTACTTGGGCTTGTTACTGATCATCATCTGTTGCCGTACTTCTTTGGTATTCCGGTTCAACACGTAATTTCGGATTTCATTCTTGCTACAATGCATCCGGCGTTATTGCACCTTTCAATTCAACCCGCTTGGGATTGGAAACGTCCCGGAAATGGTTCGCTGCTGAACAGTGCTGTAGTCAGCAGAAATGTGAGTGAATTCCCGATCTTGACGCACAGGGGCGTGCTTCTGCTGCAGCATCGATTGAATTGCTTACGCTTCGTTGTTGCGATCCTTGACAGATTCGCGAGGTTATGCTCTGATCTGAGCTGCTTTCCTCCTTTCGCGAGGCTCCTCGTCTCCATTAGGCTAAAGTTCCTGAGAGGAGAGGGTACCGAATTGTTTCCATTTATTTTTTTTTCCTTCATGTTTCACAAGCGCTCGGGGCACGCCGATCTGCTTCGACACGCCGCTTGAAAGGAATCGCCACGCGAACAAATGACTCATCGTCCCTGTTTCCTAACCCTAGGGGATTGGTTTGGCAGGTTAAATATGTACTAGGTAATCTTGAGCAACGGGCATTCATGTACTCGTTCTTATGCTTCCTATTTCACTCTGAGTTCTTAGTCTGCACATACCCTCTCGCTGTAACTGTAACCTTATTGTATCGTGCATCTCATGGTGTTTCATTTCAAGTCCACTGGATCTCGTTTCGTCATTCCGTCTGAATCAGGGCCTTGAATGTCGAATCTACTAGCGACTTTTGACCCTATCATCGTGTAAATATCAGCCCTGGAAGGGACATTTTGCTCGAAATGTGCTAGTGAAACTACAGTATGTACATAGCTGATTCGAAACTCCGATGACTTTGCTAACTTGGTAAGGAGGTGTAAACGAACGATCACATCACCATACGCGACGATGACCGAAATACTAAGCAGACTGCTGTCCTCGCCAAAGACATCCAATGCCTTCACCGCCTATCGCCCGAGTGTCATCGAGCATACAGATCACCATGAGCGGTCGGGATCTCACCCACACAAGATCCCACGCTTGGATCACGACTCTGACTCTGGCTCCGCATATAGGTCCCGAGATGTCAAGGGTAAAGCCCCAGAGAGGAGCGGGCCCATCAGAATACAGGTCCAGATCCTGACGCGTGAGTCTTCCGTACGTGACTGGCGTGCATCGCCGCTCACCCATCCCTGCTAGCAAGGGCCCCACCCAAGGCAGCCTCGAATCCGCTTGCGCACCTCAGACAATGCACGCGATTCTTGCTGACCAAGGATTTGGACACCGTGATGTTGCCGGGGACGTTCGAGTCCGTCTATACTACGTGTTGTACGCTGATCCGCACCCCGGGACAAGGAGAAAGGGTCCACGAGATGCTCGTCGTGGAGATCGACCAGTGCACCGTTCGCTTGTTCCGTGACCTCCAAGTTGTGGAAGACGGTGGGAAACTGATGGATTGGCTGGGACAGTTTGTCCAGGTCTGCGAGTGGTTTGAGAGCAGGGTGGTACGTCGCATCGGTTGGCTCGAGATGCGCTCTTGCTGGGACTCAGATCGCACGTTTTGACTGGTTCAGGCGCTCCTCCAGTCGTTGCTGGCCTACCTGGATCGCGGGTTTATCCTCAAGGACACGAAACGTCAGAGTATCCAGTCGGTAGCCTGACTCCCTAGGCGTTTCCACGATGGCTCATGTGTCCGACTCTAGTGATCTCGCCTTTACGTTGTTCAGGCAGAATGTGTTAAATAGGGCGCAGATGGTCGACTGCATTCGTAAAAGTATCTCTCAATGGTTGGATTCGGAGAGGGATGGGAGGTCGGTTCCTCTGATTCTTTGTTCTGCTCATTTGCCCGCGTCTAACAATGTTCACCGGTTGTAGGTTTGTTCATCCTAAACGTCAGGTGATCCGTGATCTTGTTTTGCATCTCCTCCTCCACGACATGTATACCATCATCTTTGAACGTTTCGTTCTCGAAGGGACACTCTCGTTCTATACCCGCGAGGCGAGCGACAAGATCGAGAAGCTCCACCCTACTGCGGAGCAGTTTCTGGTTCACGTTACAGAACGGACGGCTGAGGAAAGAGAAAGGGCTGAGGCGGTCTGTGGCATCGGGGAAACGACCAAGGGTGTCGTGCAGGCTTGCAGACAGGGCTTGTTGGAGACGAGGTTGGATTGGCTTGCCAAAGAAGGTGTGTGAGTTTTCGCTGTGATGCTGTTGGCGTCTGACTCGCAAGGTAGCCATTGGGCCGTTGATGAATGCACAGGGTACAGACCGACTTCGCGCGATATATGTAGAGTTCGAGGCTCTCGATAGTCTGAGTATACTTTGCAGAGAGTTTAAGTCCTACATACAGGTAACGTGTACCTAGGCTGTTTTTCGTTGATCGCACGCTCTGACAAGTTCCACTGGTGTTCTAGACGAGCGTCGCAAACATCGTCAAAGACACGGAACACGAAGAGGACATGGTTGAACGCATCCTCAATTTCAAGACTTTTGCGGACCACGCACTTAACACCTCCTTTGTCACCTCTTCGGGACCCAATTCTTCCTTCTCGTATGCGCTTACCGACGCCTTTACTTTTGGTTTCAAAGCGCGTCGAAATAAGCCTGCTGAACTCATTGCCCGACATCTTGATAAACTCATGCGTCGTGGACAACGGGATATTTCTGACGTAGAATGGGAGGCTCTGCTGGAGAAGGTTTTGGCGTTGTACAGATTCACCGACGATAAAGACGTGTTCCGGACCTTCTATACGCGGGCCCTCGCAAAGAGGCTGTTACTCGAAAAGAGTGCATCCGACGACTTTGAAAAGGGCGTGTTGAGGGTATTGAAGGAGCGTGAGTAGCTTTGTTCCCGTCTTCCCTTATCCATCTGAGCTGGGGCGTGACGACCTTGTCTTTCAGGATATGATCCCGAATTCGGGCAGGGAGATCACATGTTTAATGATCTTGCTCTTTCGAGGGAGATATTGAGAGAGTTCCACAACAGAATTCCAGAGACGAGTAGCGCTCAGAAGCTCTCTGTGATGGTTCTCCAGCGAAGCGTATGGCCGTTCGCAGCAAGGAAGAAAGATGTCGATCTGCACCCCAGCGTAGGCCTGATGCTCCTGTCATATTGTTTTTGGTCCTTGACCATTCCTGCTGTCTAGATGCAAATCGATCTTTCGTCGTACACTACTTTTTACAAGGCGAAACATCAGGGACACAAACTCGAATGGGACCATTCCCTCGGCACGGCAACGATCAGAGCAAAGTTCGCCGCTGGAAACAAGGACTTGACCGTCAGCTTGTACCAAGCGATGGTGTTGCTCCTGTTCAACGATGAGACGGAGATTGGGTACAATGCCATCTTGGAAGTCACCCGAATGGGTGAGGCATAAATTCCTTCACAAAGGTGGAATGAGGACTGACGTCGAGTGACACGAACCAGACGAGGCGGAACTCAAGCGGACCCTTCAAAGTCTGGCATGTGCGAGCAAGAAAGTCCTCCGGAAACGACCCGTAGGGAGGGACGTCAACGAAAACGATGTGTTCTACTTCAATGCCGACTTTTCGGATCCGAGGGCAAAGGTCCATATCAACTCTATCCAAGCAAAGGATACGGTACGTGGATTATTGCTGTCGTTCCCGCGCCTATCTCCACTCACTCCTTGTCGTCTGCAGCCCGAAGAATCGAAGCGCACGCAATCACACATCGACTCGGACCGCAAGCACTACCTTGATGCGGCCATCGTTCGGATTATGAAAGCCAAAAAGGAACTCACGTATGAAACGCTCAAGACGCAGACGATCGACGCGGTCAAGAATCACTTTATGCCCGAAGTGGGCGTCATCAAGACACGCATCTTTCAGTTGGTGGAACAAGAGTATTTGCGGCGGGATGAGGAGGACATGAACAAGTTCATTTACGTTGCATGAAATATTGGGATAAGCGGTAGTGCTGGTAGTGTACATTAAATATTGTAACCGAAATATACGATCCTTCACGACCGCAACGCTGCCCCGAGAACACGGTGTAGTCTGGTGTCCAGGCCGTCTTATGAGGCAAGCAGGCAAGGCTGCCTGCCTGCCTCATTAGACGGTCTCAGTCTCTCAGACATTTCCTTCGATCACCGGGTCCGAGCCTTTCGGTGCTGAAAATGAGTTTACGTTTTGCTTACGCTTACCTTTCACCGGCTCGCACGCTTGTACGCCGCTCTTCCTCCGCGACTCACTCCGCATTCGTCTCTGAGTTGGATCTTTTCCACGGCCTACGTACATGGTCCAGTCGGTTTTGCGTTGGGGGTTGCGCTTGCGTTGAGCACGTCAAGAGTCGACGAGTTCGGGGCCGAGGCGAGATGCTCAGTCCGCCAGATATGGTCAACGGACATGTGACGGGACTCGAGGCGTCTCGTTTCCTGACGAACCACGTTGGACGTGAAATTCGAAGCATCGCGGCACCCCTGACACGTTCAAACCCGGGGTGTTGGTCCAGGAGGTATCGCCGAACGCTTGTGCGCGGGCGTAAGTCGGTCGACGCCTCGACCGTCGATGCGGCTGAGGACATGATCAAGGGGAAGAAGCCAGACGATGCCGCTGGTGGATATGCGAGTGAGGATTCGTCGTTGGACGCGTTATCGAAGCGTGGCTTCCCCCCGCGGAACTTTCAGACGATCATGTCCTCGGTCGCCGCTCTCTCTCTCCCACCTTTGAATTCCGTCGCTAGGAAGGGTCACACGTCCGACAAACACCTCTGGAAGCGTATTTCTGTCCCCGGCAATGACCGAAGAATCGCCATGAGGAGTCCGCAGGTGATAGCCGATCCTTCGTGGCCCAGTTCGTATCCGCTTTTTCGAAAAGGGGACGGAATGAACGTTTCCTCGGAGATGCGTCAACGTGGAACGGTTCTCGCCAGTGGAAGGCATGCACATCAGATTCGGATGGTGACGATACGAGAGGCTAGCGAATGTGACCGCGCGCGGATAGACGATGTCACCAGGTAGCCGAACCCAGGTCCAAATCCGAACTGGTCGGGGCAGACCGAGTCGAAAGAAGGCGTCCTACGAAGGTCGAGGTGAAGCACTATCGATGCATCAAGCGCGATCGTCGCTGGGTCTCCCTGTAGTCGAGTCAGTAAAGACTGGACGCCATCCAACCGGACTCACCTGGCAAAGGTCGGGCGAGTCATCCAGAGCGCAGTACCTCGGGGTTGGCGACGAGAGGAACCTACGAGGAACGACCGACATCTACCGAGCATCCGTGTCATATGGACGTATTGCGTTCAGCGTGTGGATTCACTGACTGAATGAAGTATTTCCATAGGGACTTTGAGGGGCCCCTGTCGTCTCTAGAGTTTAAACTGACCGAGGCCCAAACTTGCCAGTGGCGGTGGTGGGCACTGGACGGTCTGGGATGGTCGGCATTCGCGGCGCGTGCACAGGTTTGAAGTTGAAAGGCTGAGGGTTATGGTGATGAAATCTCAGGTAGGTGCGTAAGCGGAGCAAGGTATGTGTCCCCGGTCCTTTAAGACTCCTCTTCACTACAGATCTTATGATAAAGCCAACAATTTCTGATCAGCATAATTACTGTATATGGAGTACTTGTGCAACCCCGTTTGGATATCCGATTTCTCGGTGTCAATATCACCCACTAGTGCACGTCTGCGAATGGTGTTTTTGAGCTTGCTTGCGAGCCAAGCTGGGTCCCATTAACACAGCGGGAATAAGCTACGCCGATCCCTCATTGACCACGGCGTCCCCAGCTCAGTTCGCACTGGAAGAGCTGTATGACCTTAATGATCTAGCAGCTCTCGTCACCGATGGAGGTACAGGGATTGTGGTTGCTCAGGGATTCGCTCCCAACGGGGTGCGTGTCTACATCGTCGGAAGGCGACTCGACGTCCGCCAAAGTGTCGCTCAATCCTGGAACGCAAGGAGGGACAAAACTATTGGGAGCCTCATTGCATGAGATTTCGCTCATCGCCTGTGGTATACATCTTGTGTTTCAACCAGGTATTTTACATTAACCGTTCTTAGGCCGCAGATCGTGCGGAGACTCGACAACAAGGGAAAGCTTATGAACAAGTGAGGATCTACAAGGCATACCTTGATGATCTGCGCCGATTGTCAACCTTTCCACGTTGGTAGCGCTGGTCAATCCACGCACCCCGAACTCAGCAAACCGTCGCCATCAGCACCTAAAAAGGGAGAGGAGATCAGCCAGCATTCGCTCATTGGGTCCTCTGAGGAATGGTTCGCGTTATACTCCGTCGACACGTTTTCCACATACTTCAAGACCGTGGCCTTCCGGAGTGACCCGACGATGGATCTGAAGGCAGACACGGCTTCACTTGGAACGCGATCGAACATCGCCAGTCTCAGTGGACCGGTCAAGGTTGCGCGGAACTGACCGATCTTCCCTCTCGTGCTCATGTCTGCCGTGATTTAGGTTCGCTGCAGCAACTCAGGAAGCAGTGTCTCGCCTCGATGAAGTGCTCCGCTGTTTGCCCCCCCCCCCACACACACACGTATTCCAGTTCGCATCAATGTGATCGCGCCAGGCGTCTATGAGAGCGAGTAACGAAGCTTATGACGTATTAGTGGTCCTTGCAGATCGACTGAGCACGAGGGGGCATTCCCTAGATATTGACGATGGCAGTCGAGCACTAGCGTAGCACTCGTACCTTGTCCATAAAAATCATTTCTCAATGACAAGGCATGCTGGTCCAATGAACGAATGACTTTGGGTCAATTATTCAGTCTACACCGATCCGTCTGCAAGTAACGAGTGGAAGGTACGGGTATCATCCAACAATCCGAGTAGTATAGAAACACAGACCAAAAACGTCGCTCTCTCACAAGCAGCCGTCCACCTTTTCGATGCCGGATTACCTGGACTGTCCCAATGGTAACGTAATGAAATAAAAGAAAAAGAAAGAAAGAAGATCCATAAAAACGTTGGAGGTCGGGAGGGAAAAACGTGCGAGTCGATTCACAAACCGTCCGCGCATTCGCGTGACATCATCAGCGCACTCATCACCAACGCGTCCACGAAGTAAACGTCTCCTGGAACCCATCCCGGTTATACTCCTCATTGATAATCCCCTGTTCACCGATCGTGAGCTGGTAGGTGGTCCCGACCGTCGAGACGCTGTACAGCGTGATCGTGGAGGTGTCATCAATGTTGAGAATACCGTTTTGACAGGTATAGTTGGCAAGGCAGCCTTGGGTGTAGTTCTATCCCGTACAACGCCAATGAGCTACCTAGTCGACATCTGGGTGTTGGATACGTACCTGGAAGAAGCTATAGAATCCAGCACCTGATGGAATTGTGAGACGATCTCCAATATTCGTAGACGAGACGACCTTACCAAAGATAGTGATGTCCCAAGATTGTTGCACATACATAGCCCATGCCATAGGACTCGAAGAATTGTACCACACGGGATCATAGTAATAGGAGTTGTATTGGAAAGGTTCGGGCGGAGGTGGAACCGGTTGATAGTAGGGCTAGTTGATTACGGTTCAAGATCAAGCGCGTGCTGTCGAGTATAACGAACGACGTACAGTCTCGGTTTGCGCAAGGCCAATCCAATGGTTTTGGGCAGCATGTAGGTTGTATTGGTAGAGAACGCAATGCTCAGCTGTGGATGACAAATTAGAGGGTCAACAATACCTGGAGCGTAACACACTCACATGCTAATACAATCGTTAGTGATGCACATATTCTCAAGCAGACTGAACGACTCACCAGTACCGATCATCCACACAGGCCCGTAGGATTCTGATAGGATCCCACGTCCAGTGAAAATACTCGTTTGACTAGAATTAGGATCATCGAGGTCGTGGTCGGCGGTCCATACCCAGGTTCCCTACCGCAAGTCAGTAAATACCAGGTCAGCGTCCATAGGTCACCCTACCTCAAGGTATGCGCTGGACCCCGGTGTCAGGTGCAGAGCCATGAAAGCAGCCTGACAGTCAGGGCTGAGGTTTCCTGCGGGGCATTCGGGATACTGCAAATTGGTCCCGGCAGCTAAAGGCAAGAAAACGTCAGGTCACATTCACACATGTCGTTCGATGCATCACCTCCGCCAATACTGGGTTTGAACGAGAATCAGGACGAGCACAGGAAATCAAGGACTTGGACAAACCGGAAAACAGTGTCCCACATGCCTGCACCGCCCTGGTATGGTTGTTGTACGTTCCACTCGACGAGGATAGCGCCGGGTGCTACGAAAACTTAAGTCAAGGCCGTAGGTGTCATGTTGAACAACATACCAGGTCCGACGGTGGAGAAGATAATGTCCGAAACCTCGAAGATGCCATTGGACCAGGGTGCCCCAGCTTGCACCATTACTCTAGGATTGTTCTGATCTTCGAAGTTTGCCCCACCGCCGAGGATGACGGACCAGGCCTCTCCTGCAATCTGCGTACCCGCAGGAATATAAAGGGTATCCGTGATATAGTATGTCCCGGCGTCAATAAAGATAAGTTTGCAACCAGAAAACTGTTTGCCGTGATATGTTTAACGTCGACATAGCAGCAGTCTCTCAAAACATACCATATTAAAGACGTTTTGCAAGGCTGCTGTATCGTCCGTGTAACCATCACCGACCGCACCATACGACTTCACGCTGACAATCTGATCGAGCGAGTAGTCGAGATACTGAGGATGTCCTCTTCCGAATATGTGGCCCTCTGGGTCGACAATGTTCCACGGCTTTTCCGGTGGCTCGATGGGTCCTTGGACATAGCGAGGTGTCCCATCGTTCCCAACATACACGTTACCTTGAGCCCAGGACTGGATGTTCATTGAGTTGGTGGAACCCTGGAGGACGACCGCGCCACTCTCAACTCCAACCGCGACCGGAACGTTGTAAAGCTGTGCATTGTTTAGCACAATGGAACCAGATAGTGTGCCGTTGCTCGCAGTCGTAGTTTGGACAAAGACAGGGGTATCCACTACTGTTGCATCGATGATGGCTTCGGAACCAACGGTCTGGTTCTCATCAACAACATGCACAAAAACCTATTATAGCATATACTCACTTGAGTGGCGGAGGTCGTTCCACCAGTCGTCACGCGGAAACCGACCTGCAAACGGGTATTAGCGAACAGAAGAGCTGAAAGACGCCGCATATACCGTGCAATTGTTGATAAATACGCCCTGGTAAGTCCAGCCTACCGCTCGTGAGCAGGTATCACGCAAGACGAAAAGCCAAAACCATACCCCAACTCCAAGCAGCATTAATACCTTGGATAATCGTCATAAAGACAGCAGAAATGACATATACGTGATATACTCACCAATGACCGCGTTGTTGACAGTGATGTTACGTACAGTAAACTGTTGGTTTCCGACAGAAATACCATGCAGACCTGTGACCATCCATTGATTCGAGACGCAGACTGGGAGCAACAGACATACCTCCGTTAAAAACGATGTCTCCAAGCCAAAGTTGAGCACGAGACAGCACGAAAATGGATTACATACCACCCATAAAACCGCCACTAACGCGTGAAGTGAGCATTACGTTTGTCGGGTTGCAAAGGTCTTTTCTTACCTTCCGTTCTCCATGTAAAGCCCTGGAGGAGACGTCAATTTACTGCATACAAACTCGACGCATATTTGTCTATACCTTGGTGTTGCGTGCCATTCTCTTGTGACATTTCCACGACGACATTGACCAACGAGGTCGCCTGGGATACTTGCCAGTGGAGACCGATTGCAGGTGCAGTGGCATTCATTTGACGCAGATCGATGATCAAATTACGCACGGAACGGTAACTGTAAAACGACGCGTGAATATCATTAAAGTGTTAACCGCGCAGGTTGCTTGACGCACAAGTTGTTCTGATTAACAAACCATTGCGCACCACCTCCACCCGGGACATACGGATCAGCATCTAGAACACGCAGTTAACGTAAGCAGTGCCACACCAAATCCGCAGCTGTTTACCGATGACAGCGAAGCCGGTGAAATTTGCAGCCGCAAGGAGAGTAGGAGGTGTTCTCGCGTCGCCAATCATTTGGGTATAGTAGTACGTGTCGATAGCAGAAGATACTAGGTAAGTGCTGGGAGTTTATTCAGCAAGCCGCCGCACTGATACAACGGCACTCCGTACCCCGGCGGGAAATATACGATTGCGGGTGTAATACTTGGGATAACAAAGCGTCTGTAAGTGAGGCGGGTGGAGGCATGGATGGCACTCACGTTGACGATTCACACCCGTAGCCACAACGACTTCCGTAGGACATGGCGGCACTGGCAAACAAGGTTAGTGAAAGAAACTGCACGAAAATCAGAGGTCGAACTTGATGGCGGCGGTATCGTCGGTCACACCATCACCCTTTGCGCCGTAGTCCATTACATTGCGGAAAACCGTATAATTCGTGTTGGGATTGAACGCAGCGGTTCCTTGGTGTTTGATATTTTGTAGCCAATACGGCTCGCCTGGCGGAGCGTCACCGGACGTCAAGGGTGTGGTACAAGATGAACCGAGGCCAAAAACGAATGGCGTGAAGAGCAAGCATACGCTGGCGAACAGCAATGCGAGACCGGGACGTCTAGACATGGCGACAACCTGCCCTGTGTGCAGACAGCGTCTTTTTAAAGGGTGCGGGGACGCAGGTGAGAGAAGGTGCGTGTAGCGTGTAGGTTGAAAGTAACACCCGAGGCGTTTTTTCGGTTCATGCTCAATATTAGCGCCGCGCAGTGCTCCAAAACGACGTTAGCAGAATTCCAGTGTTTTACGTACAGACGCGTACGTCAGGCAGCGAAAGCGCAAACCACTGTTCGGCTTGACACGACGGCGCTCTGAGCTGGCTCGCGAAGAGCAGCCCCAGATTAAAGGTGTGGCAAGACGATGTGACCAAGTGGGCTATTATTACGTGACGAACTGCCAGTGGAAACACAAGTCTGCCATGGCAAAAACGATGGGTGTGGGATGTAAAAGTGGTCAGCTGTCCACGTCAGGTCCTAGAGCAGCTCACGGTGGGAAAGAGGCACATTGTGGAGGTGGAATGCAGCGATGGAATAAATACATGACGATGGATGTATGATTAAGACGAATATATTACTTAAAGTGCAATGTCCACTGTGCCAGCGGAAGCGATGCCTGTCATTAAGGGTGACATGTGGCGATTCCGTCACGATCGGCCCGGTACTACTCACATGGATCACCTCAACACGTCCCGTACATTGGGTATCTCTCAGAGGCTGCACTCAGAGCTGTGATCTACGCATATCGCATCTCTACCGCCGAAGTTATGATATACAAGGGTATCATCGATACCACCCGGTACCGCCCACCGTGACATCACACCCTTGTAAATGATTACATAATAGATTCTATTTTGGAGACAAGTTTTTGTTGTAATTGTTGTTCATGGCGACTCCCGCCGACCCGGATATAAACATTTCGTACAGACCGTATTGACCCTGTTCATTTCTTCTCTATTTCACGACTTTTCCCCCGACCCTCTTTAAACTCTTTTCCTTGTTTTCTTTCCCCATTCTTATAGGCGTCTGCGATGTCTTCGACCGCATTATCCGTTTATCCCCACCTCCCTCCCACTTCTAATGTCCTCAACCCACAGCAACGCACCCGTCTCGTGCGCTCGACCAGGAAACTTGGCGCCGTTCTGGGAACCACGCCATATCTCTTGGAGAATGATACCTCCTGCACGATCCTTCCCCTTGGCAAAGCAACGCCCAGAGCTTTAAAACGTCAGGGTTCTGTTTTTACACACCATCAATATTCTAGCTCGTTATCTGTCGCGTCCACCTCTACCACTACCACTATCACTACCACTTCCTCGTCTCATCGTCCATCTCCATCTTTACCTTTTCTCTCTTACAACGCTGCACCGGATCCACAGAGCACCGAGTCGTATCCAACGGTCCCTCCCGGTCTCTCCAGCAGTCGCAAGTGTCGTCTTGGTGATAAAGCCCCTAAACTCTATTTACGGCTTGACACACTGCCAATCTTGCCCGCAGACCTCTCCCCATCCGCAAGCTCAGCTCCGCCAACTCCTATCACTCCTACCGTACCCGACGAAGCGGAGATCCGTCGGAAGCGGATGGCCAAGCTTGCCCGCCATCTAGGCGAGAAGATTCCTACAGAGCTCGTCTCGTCTCCTGAGCCATATCTAAAAACCACTGCCTCTCGCAGTCGTACTCCAAGACGGCGGAGCCAATCTGCTCGCGCATCAAGTAACAAACTCCCAGGGCAAGATTGGATAGGCGAGTGGAATCGCTCGAACATCAAAGATGTCCAAAAGGAGCTTCGGAATTTGAAGCTCCGGTGAATAATGTCGTTTCCTCGCTTTACATATCGTTAGCTACTAGCTGCTGGTCATGCTGGGTACCATTCTATCTCTGTCACGATCCTTATGCATTTTATGACCAATTCATTCTTCCTGCATCCATATTGAACTTTTTGTTTAGGACACGCTAGTGCATAATTATGATTGTACATGTTAATTTTTTTTTTCTTTCACATGGCGACGTCCGCAGTGTATGTACATGATCTGATTCCCTGACATTCGTTCTGCAGAAATCATTCGTGGCCTGGTCGCACGTAGAAACTATGTACAGGTTGTATATTATGGTTGTCTCGTTCATTGGACGTTGGTTAGGCAATAGTCGTTGGCGACTCGTCGCTCGAGAAACCAAATTGAGGATGCGTAGCTGTGATCTCAAAGTTTCTCAATCACTGTTCCGCATTCTCTCTACGACTCCTCGATGATATGATCCCTTCTTTAGTATCCCCTCGCTGTGTCGCCTCCTCGTCTCCTCCCGGGCCGTTCATGACCACTCCACTGCCTGTCACTATCTCTCCTTTTCCTTCGTACCGCTGCCCTGTCGCGATCACCACCGTGACATCGTGTCGTCGTCAGGTAGCCCCCCCCTTTCCTTTCCTCTCCCCTCCCTTTATGTCGCATTTCCCTTGGCGTGTCGCGAAGACACGACGACGTGATACCGGACCGCTCCATGGTCGTATTGTATCGTTGCCTTGCGATGACGCAAAGACGCGCTGAACGCTGCGACGCCGATGGCTGCGGGTGACTCCTGAGGGATGCACGACACGGGTAACCATACACATAGGTGCGGGTATGGATCTTCTGCCGTCGTCAATCACAAGCTTCTTCTTGGCTCTAACCTCACGTCCGACAGTCTATACATGTTTTTTTTGGGAGATTCTCCAATGAGTAGATGGAGAATGAGCTGAGGTAAGTGATAGCAAACGGAGTAACGACTCATAATTTTACGGTCATCCCTAATTACTATCCTTTTAATGAGCGTTCAGGACACTCTAGCGGGTCCCCTCGCACGTTGCATAACCTGCGAGCCACTCAGCCGCGTCGCCCTGGCGCCCAGCTTCGTTCGCTAATCGAGACACACCATATTTACGAATCTCACCTTGCTAAGTACCAGATAGTCGGCGCATCATGCATAGCGGGATGATCGATGATCAAAGGAACTACATGTAGTATGGGACTCGCGAAATTGCGATCCGTAACTGCGTTTATCGCTCATCGGTCGTGATCCGATCAATCGTCACGCTATTAAAGCTACACGGCGCCAGCCCATTCGACGTGGAGTGAGTGTTGGGGATACCCTGGTGTCACCCGGTGGTTGGCTGTCTGCCTATAGCAGTGTTGGTCCGTGAAAGGGAATACCCCCCTCCCGCCGGGACCCAGAGGACATTGGTTATTCGGAACTCAATTCCCTCAGCACCAGTAAATCACCCCCTCGATCGATGGTAGAGAAGTCTTTCCAGTACGCCGTACGAGCTCGCAGAGATGGCCGGGGAATATGACTCGGTCTTCTCGTTCAGACAAGGATCGAGAAAATTTGTGGCCGTTCGGACGGTATCACGCGGCGACGGGAATCACGGAGAAGGAAGGTGCTTCCGTCGTTGATCGGCCCCGCTGGATTGCGCCGGGGGAGACGACCTCTGGAGGTATGAGACTGGTCACAGAAGCCATCGGAGACTGACTTCGCATGTTATTTCTTTCTCGGTGCTTGATTATAACTTTGCTGTTTCTAATTCCAGCTCGTGACCCCGAACATCATCGCGATTTCCAGTACGTTCTAGACCCTTCTGAGTCCCGTCAGATACGTAGTATTCGTCTTGATGAGACTAACTCAAGCCCCATGCCTGGTACCCTGTCGATATGTATCCCATCCTGCGGATATGTCCCAGGGTATCTCAGTTATTTTTTTTTTTTGGCACCAGGCTGAACTCGGACTTTAGAACGGATAGTCGGATGCTGTTTGGAAACAGATGGTGACTGCCTTTAAACACCGCAGATGGAGGGACTCGCGTATCAAACAAGCAGAGGGCAAAGCATGCCCATGTGATGCATCCGAATCCAGCGCTGATCCATAGATCGAGAGCACCGCCCTATAGTACCAGTCTTACGGACCAGGAAACACTTCTCCAGGTAATCGCTTTTGTACTTGAATGTTGTGGATGGCGGCCGGTTGTCGTTGGGGGTACACCACGTGTTGCTCTATGGGGTATCATGTCGTTCTCATGCCGACGTCCACAAGGCTCGCCCGTCGTGCGATGAAAGATATCGTCTAGTAAGGCTACGTGATTCCGAAGGGTCGTCGGAAATCATTGGTGATTCTTCATTAGCGTCCGAGGAGCACACCAGGGCAATTGCCAATGCATCCGAACATCTTTGCAAACCCTGAATGGTTCGACCCCCAACGTTGGTTGACTGCGGAGGGCAATGTACAAGATGACATCCTGTTCTGTACATAGCCTATGGGTTCACACGAAGGCAGGTATCGATGACGTGAACATCACCGTTCGACAGTCCGTCGCTGACTGCTCCATGCCCATGACCACTGCCTTCATTCCATGGGCGTTCCATACACCCGAGGATCCCAACGCGCCTATCGACGCGTTTGATTTTGCGTATTCGGCGAACCAACCATGCGGCACTGTTTTGGGCGGTATCTGAGCCCCGCTCGAACGATCAAGGGTTCGTTACAACACGGAGGGAGTAAGTGAGGATTCGTAGTATCGAGTTTCCTACGAAGGCCTCGTGGGCCTCATGTTGTCATTTCCACTTGGGAGACACAGGTCGGTGGCCATGCGCGGAGGGAAAATCAACACATAGTGGCCAGTCAGAATTCCGTACCTGCTCGCGCTCTCAGTGATTGCCAGTGCTCGGTCGAGATATCGATTCCCCATCATGACGACTGTTGGGACCTGTCAGGTTGTCCATTGAACTGACTCGGTACCGCCTAGGCTAAAATGACCCAACGGGCAAGCTCAGGCTGTTCAGGTTATCATAGTGCGTTCGGCCCATTCGCTTCGTTGCGGTGATGATCTGGCGGTTGACATGGTGAAGATTCATAATTGCGAGTATTCCCAACGAAAAGTGGTCCGTAAGACCGTCGGAGTTCGAACAATGTGCTGCCTGAGGTGAGTACATTTTTGCAGGTCTTGGGTGAAACGGTGCATTAGGAGGGCGTTCATGGCACCTTTGGATATCTTACGTTGTTCAAAAGAACTCTGCACTCGTCTTCCCATCCGCAAGTCGTTCATGGAAATGCTTGACGTGCGCGTTTGGAATCGCAAGTGTTCGGTGTATCGGTATGTTGACAATCGAAAGAATCGTCCGGACTGACCTTGGAATCTAATATCGACCTTTACTGAACGCGTCGCGAAGACAACGAGAATGCGTTCGATTCACTGTTCCGTGGGTTGTAAGCCTTTAACTTTACGCCCCCATTGGAAACTCTCCCGACAGACTTTGCATTGTGGTCTGGCATGATTACAACGCTGACAAAGTCCCTAAAGGCTGGTGTCTCGTTCATGAATCGGCCTCAACATCCCCTTTGTACAGTCTTGGCGTGAAGACATTATCCACGCACATGCGCTCCGAGGACGCATATCCTGGCATCAGAACGCGCGCCGTGAATGTGGAAGGCTGAGGGGACAACCCTTCAGTGAGTCATCCGTCGATGAGAACGGACTCAATGTAGTACCACCCTGCATGCGAGAACGACTTTGTAAGGTCAGTCGGTTTTATCAAAACAATTCACCTCGGATTGTTCAAGTTACCGTCGTTTTCGCACGAGTTGGCAATGCGGAAAAATCGCAAAAAATAGTCCCAATGTCGGGTGGTGAATAACGCATCAACACCTGCCCGGAATCCTTCGGTATTTGTACCATTTGCCTTGGAATAAGCAGAGGAATTCATTCCGAATCATTCAGAAGCGAAATATCCATGCTTAAATTTTCGGGGTTTCGGGGATCTCGATGACCCGAAAAACCGAAAAGTGAGGTCTTGATCTTCTGTTCTTCGGACCCTTCGGGACCTATTCCACTGAGCTTTCCGAGTTGAATGGTATCAATTCCGAAGGATTTCGGGCGGGTGTTGAGATGTTATTCACCACCCGACGCTGTGACTATTTTTTTGCAATTTTTCTCCAGTGCCAACTCGCGTGAAACGACAGTAATTACAAATGTCTCCGGTCTAAGGTCTTCCTCGCCCGTGTTGTACCGTGTCTCCCATTTGCAGACTCATCGTGCGATTGGTTGATCGTCGATCAGCGTCCATTTTCAGGAATTCATTTGATGGACGTGTATACTATCCGCTCAAACAAGGTGGTCTGCAACACTCCCACGTCAAACATGCGGCGGCAGCACTGGAATAACGGCAACGATAACAACTTGAACGCGACCGTTTTGCGATGGTGTCTCAGGTTCGTGCCGCCGCCGGTGCCAGTCACTACTAGTTATCACATCATGACGATATTCACCGCGATTAGCCGGCAAATATTCGGGGATACCCCGAGGGCGTCCGGATCCTATCCTCGGGCCCGGGCGGACAAGCTTCAAGCGCAGCGACGGACCATAGCTGTGAGCTGGCCATGGTGGGCCGGCTGACGGTGTTATTGTACTGCCGAGAGTCGACCCAAGACTAGAAAGTCAAGACAGGTCAAAAGGACGTGTGGGGACAATCGTTTACTATTAGCATACGGGTGGCCATGTGCCCACGGGAAATCAGCTCCTAGCAGCTGTCAAATCCGGCGTGCGGCGGAATCAAGGTCATCACCAAAATGGGTGCGGTCCCTGCCACGCCATTTGGATCTACATCCCGAGTTGTTTCAATGCTCGCTGGCAGAATGATAGGCTAGACAATCGTCTTTGGGTCCATTTGAAGAGGCTCGGATCTGGAGTGCACGACACCAGAGAAGTTCCTTAAACCCGATAACATATTGCCCGTTCGATTTTATGAGAACCACTGGAAGCAGGGTTATTAGATCGCCTCCGACTACAGCAGACAGTAGTATCTAAATGGGACAACCTCGGAATTTGGAAATGAACTTCGTCGGCAAGAAAATGCCAACGCATGGGTGTTTTAGTTCCGGATGTAAAAGGGCGCTCTCAAGGTAAGGTGGTTTCCATTCCTTGCAACTGGCACGTTTGCAAGCCCGCTTGGCTTTCCGCGTAAGAGAATGCGAATCGTGGCGAATGGCGACTGAAGCAATCGACGGACACCCTCAATTCCTAACAGCAATCTCGCGTCCTCGTCTTCGTGACACCGTTTCAGGCTCTTCTGGCGACTAATCTCCCTGCAGCTACATATAATTGATAACCACCAGCTCGTGTTATTCTCTCAGCAGATCTCCCACTTTTGCGACCACCATCTCGCTATGTTCGTGCCCGATTCACGTTGGGTTTCCTTGTCGGCGGCATGTCTCATTGCAGTCCTAATTGGTCGTTGGCTATACGCTAACATAGGGCCACGGAGGGGACTGCCCCTCCCGCCGGGGCCCAGAGGACATTGGCTGTTCGGAACTCAATTCCCCAGGCACCGGTAAATTACCCCCTTGATCGACGAGAGAGAAATCTTTCTGACGCATAACCGCCAGCGCACCGTACAAGCTTGCAGAGATGACCAAGGAATATGGTCCGGTCTTCTCGTTCAGACAGGGTTTGAGAACGTTTGTGGTCGTCGGACGGTATCACGCGGCGATGGAGATCATGGAGAAGGAAGGTGCTTCCGTTGCTGACAGGCCCCGCTGGATTGCGGCGGGGGAAGTCCTCTCAGGAGGGCTCCGAGTGGTCACACAAGGTACCGGGGAACGCCTCCGTCGACTTCGAAGGTGATGATACGTTTTCTCTACGCGCACGTTCAGTTTGTCACTCCTGACACCACGTCGTGACGGATGTAGAGTCTTACATGTCGCGTTGCAACCGAAGGCTTCCGAAACCTACGAGCCTGTGCAATATCATCACGCAAAGAACGTCGTGCTCGACATCCTCGCCGACCCCGAATGCCATCAGATGCATCTCCAACGGTCCGTAAATGATTGCTATGTACTTTAGAACGTGCTGAGACGTCATCAGATACGCGGCATCCGTGACGATGAATATCACGTACGGGAAGATCACGTCGACTTCCTACGGTGACCCCGAAGTCGTCGCGATTCACCGCTGTCTCGGGCACCTCGGTCACGCCCTACGTCCTGGTGCATACCTCGTCGATACATACCCCATCCTGCAGTACGTCCCTGGATACCTCAGCGAGTTGAAGAGATGGTACAGAGAGGAAGTCGTGCTTTTCGAAGGGCAGCTGGATGCCGTACGAAAACAAATGGTGACTACCTTTTGACTATTAGAGATGGTGAGATTCACGTCTCCAAACAGGCGGAGGGCAAGGCGCACCCATCTTTTGCCAAGTTGCTCATTGAACGTCAGGGAAACTACCAAATCGACGATAAGGAGATAGCATACGTAGCTGGTGCCATGTTTGGTGCGGGTTCGGATACCGTAAGTCGAATCTGAAAACGCACTTGTTGCACGCGTATCCAAGACTGATACGTGTAGACCGCTTCCGCGATTTCGATTGCCATCATGGCAGCTGCCTTACACCCGGAAGCGCAAGCAAGAGTGCAGGAGGAGCTGGATACCGTTATTGGACGGGACAGATGTACGTGACCGATGCGCATTTCGTGCCGATCCATGAGTCGATGGTGCTGTCCGTAGTACCGACATTCGCAGACCAAGAGATGCTCCCTCAGGTGGTTGCATTCACACTCGAAACTTCCAGGTGGCGGCCTGTGAGCATCGGAGGTACGCTACGGGGTTGCCTCGGCGCTATCGTAGACTCATGCCCCGGCCAACAAGGAATCGCTCATCGTGCGACGAAAGATATCGTCTGGAAAGGCTACGTGATACCGGAAGGTGCTACGGTTATTGGCAACCACTGGTAATCGTTCACCAGAGTCCAGAGACCACGGAGAATAATGGTAGCGTCCATCTAGGGCCATTGCAAACGATCCAGAGGTCTTTCCGAACCCCGAGAGATTCGATCCCCAACGTTGGTTGACGCCGGAGGGGAACGTGCGGTACGACATCCGGTTTTGTACATATGGCTTTGGACGAAGGTACGTTTTGGTGATACCAACAGAGCATGACTTGGCATTGTTTCTGCGCAGAATTTGTCCAGGGCTACACATCGCAAATCGCTCTCTTTTCATGAACACCGCTCTCATACTTTGGGCGTTTCGTGTTTCGGACGACCCAAAGTCGCCTATCGACACGTTTGATTTCACGGACACGATCAACCAGCGTCCGGCACCATTCCGGGCGTTGTTCGAGCCACGGTCAAACGTGGCCGATATCCGGCGATTGTGCTCGGAGGGCGTGGGTGAAAGCCTGTAAGGATTCACGTCGAGTTTGTCATCTTCTGTTCTTGTACATATCTTGTACATGTCCGAGTAGAAAACCGCTACCGGCTGTGTTGCAGAATACCCTTGAGAAGGTTGGACATTGGTGATGAAGGATGAAATGGAGAATGGAGCACAACAAATAACGTACTATCGTAGACAAATTGTCTGTCTTGCCTGTCATCGTTTGCGATTGAATTATGAGCATCGTGACATCGCCAGTCAACACCGACGAATCTGGATGTGGGCTCAGGCAGACCTAGTGGTCGTCTTTGACGTGGAGGCTCGACAAAGTACCTTGACTCGGAGCAGTAACCTGGCCGCGCAGCTTTCGGCACGTTCGTGGCAGGTGCAACTCTCCACCGGCAGGAGGGTCGAATGAGATTAACGAACGTCGGCAGAACGTAGCCCTGCGGAATGGGATGTCGAGAATCCTGATCAGTCGGGATGTTCACATTCCAAAGCGGGTTTCATCATCCGCAAACTTCAAGCTTCGTTCGCTAACGTGTCGCGAGTCAGCAACTTGGAGACCAAGGCTCCATCCGTCCACACATCACACCATTTTTGTAAGTTTTTTTTGCGATACACAGAACAATGCATTCCGACACAACCATCGACCTACGTGACAACACCGGGACAAAGCCGAGCTCGCATCGTCACATACAAACCGTGCCGCGCCGATTTTCCTTCGCCGAGTGATCCAGCGGCAAGACCGAGGTGATCGCAAACAGCGCGAGGCCCACCAAAAAGGATCACCAGGTCTCCCATTCGATTGATAGACGGGGAGCCGAAGAGTCGTCGACAAAGAGACCAACGGGCTTCACTCGAGAACGTTCGTGCGGACGAAAACCAAATCTGATCGAATACTGCAAGAGGCCGATGGAATAGGAGAAGGTTAATGGACACATTCGGGGATTTTCGCCATGAAGTTGGCGTCAAATCTCAAGATACGTCCGGGAAGGTGGAGAGGGGGGATGAAGGGCCTAGCAGTATCAGACTAGGATCGGGAGCGCGTTCGATGGGTGTGTCCACGTCATCGGTGGTGTATCGGGGTATGCATTGCTCCGTGGGGTTTGTGCTTTTTTCCGATTTTTTTTGGGGATTTTTTGAAGTTTTCTGGTGGAAGGCGTGTTAGAAGTCGAGTCGAGTATGTTCGACGACATACCAAGAAGAGAAAGAAGAGAAAAGACTGGCAAGATCGCGTCATAAGAAGAGCAATGAGAGCGTCAGGAATCCGTACCAGATTTTTTTTTCTTTTTTGATATTCTGATTTTTTTTGGGTTTTCTTCTGCGAGTATGTGTGAGTACGAATGTGGAAGATCCAAGGGATATCGCACTTTATCGAGGAAAAGAACCGAGAAAAAAATACTAAGTGGAGTCGAAATGTGTCAGATGATCGTGACAAATGAATAGGTCATACCTGGGGATGAAAAGGAAACGAAACTTTTTCTGAGATTTTCTAGTTTTTTCGATTTTTTTGCATGTTTTTCCTAGTACGCAAATGCGTAGGTGTGGACTCAGGGGTAAGCTCGGTCAACATACCTTTACTGAGAGAGAAACCGAAAAAAGAGAAAAGAAAGGACTAGTGGACAAGACATGTCAGAAGTGTGAAATCGCAAGAGATCCGAGAGATCGCTCACCCGAGTGTTTGGATTTAATAATTTTCCAGTTTTTTTGGGTTTTTTTTCTTCCTTTTCTGCGAAGAAGCGTCAGGACCAGGGTGATGCGACGAAGAGATACCCCACCCCTAGTCGAATCCAGCAATAAAAGAGACTAAGTCATGGCGGAGCGCGTCAGAGACGGCGACAGGATATAGCGGCAACCCGTACCTGAAAAGATGAAACTTTCTTTTGGGTTTTCTGATTCTCTGATTTTTTGTCGTTTTTCCTATGCGAGCGCGTGAGTGTGCAAGAATCAGTCAAATCAGGCTTCCGTACCATTACTCGGAAACGAGGAACCGAGACCAAAGAGATGCAGAGGAAATAAAAGAAACAGACGGACAAATACTAGCGATCGATTTGTGTTAGCAGCGCGAAAAGCAGTACAGTAGTAGACCGCATACCTGAGAGGAGAGGATCTTTGGGGGGTTTTCTTGATTTTCCGATTTTTTGGAACTTTTATCTGTGAAGGAGAGTTGGTGTGGAAGCAGAACAATCATGGGAATCGTCGTACATTAAGAAGGGGGGGAGACTGGAAAAAGACTAAGGAGAACCAAAACACGTCAGGGGAGCGATTAGCACGCGTCAACCAATCCATACCTATTGAGGAGAGAAACATTTTTTTGGGGTTTTCATATTACCTGATCTTTTTGGGTTTTTTCTTGTTGGAATCTGTGAGCGAAGTGTCGGAAGAAAATCTGGCGGCGTACCATTACATAGAAATGAAGAGAATCCGAGACCAAAGGAGCGACAACAGTTGGAAAGGGGTATAGGATGATGAAGGGGCCCTTGGAAACGATGGGCTAGCCATAGACCTAGCGTGGCAAGTGACGCCCGACGGGCGACGTCGGTTGCGCTGCATCGCTACGACCGTTGGGCAACGTGGAACCCAGCCTTGATGGGGCCGAAAATGACCTCGAGGGCACTTGAACGAGTCCCAGAACTCGTAGTCATCGCTGGCGGGCCGGAGAGAACAGGATGGGCTCGCCGTTACCGTCGTCCATGCACAAGAACGATCGTGAGATGCCAGTCCAAATTGGAGGTTGCGGGTTCGTACGTTCTACCTTCCACGTCGGTTGCTGGAGTAGAAGGGATCACTATCTTGCGTTCGACAAGCTGCGAGAGATATGCCATCAACATCGCGAAGGGCAGAAGAGTCACGAATACACGTACATCCAGAACCGTCCACGGAAAACCTGGACGACGTGTCTACCGTGCAAGGATGGGCGTGTCAGCCAGACATCGTGGACAGCGAGCCCACCACACACCACGATTGGCGAGCAGCCTGCCGGTGTGCAAAGGTGCCGCGACATCATCGAGAGCAATCTACTCAAATGAGCCAGAGCAGAATGCGAAGGAAGAAAAAGAGGAAGAATGTGAAGAGAAAGAAGGGGATGGTGATACCTGGCGAGACGAACGACCTTTTATATGTTTGCCAGGAATGTCAGCCGCATTCCAAGTCCAATTTGGATTTTGGCGGCTGACCGGGACATGTCGGCATACACAACTCTGCAATTGGCCGGATGACGTAGCCGGCTTTGATAGAACAGGTTTGATATGTGTTTGTCCAGTCAGAGGGTGCCTTTCACTAGTAATACCTACGAGATTGTCCCATACATGTACCTCACTGGCTGAACGAATCCTCTGAACCGAGATTGGGTGAACTTGTACGGTTGTATGTGGTAGGAGCGACCTCGCAAACCTTCTACGAGTTCAAAGGAACAAAAAGTGCGTGTCACCGATTGGCAGGACTCAGAAGCTACGACTGGTTGACAAGGAAGTAGGGTGATATCCAAGATACTGTTGCGTCATCGCCTGCGACATGCCCATGTCTCTTGTGTATGCGGAAACTCGAATGGTCTGTCGAACGAACGATCAGGCTCAAAGTTCCTCTGGATCAGAAATTATACGATACACCACCATCTTCCAATGCCTGGACGAAGTTGCCTACTATGTCCATGACGATATTATGCTAAATGAGTGTAGTTGTCGCGCTCGTTGACCCCCGGAGGCATATTGATTCAGACGTGGTAGTAGTAGTGGTAGTAGTGAAGGTGCGAAATAAAAGTTCGGGAACTGACTTTCACTTAGTCCATGCGTCCACTCATTCAGTACGACCTCGACGAACCCCCAACAGCACCCTCAGCTGCCTTACCCCCTCCACACCCCGCCGCCCACCACTCACCGACGAAGAAACGCAAACGCAACCACCACAACTCACAGAAATACCAACCAGCAACCCGGAAATTTCCTCCCCAGCACTGGGATGACCCGGGGAACGCTGCAGATGGCATGGTATACGACGAGGAAAAGAGCAGCGGCGCCGTCACGGCATCATATGCGGACAACGTTGGAGAGGAAGAAGAGTATGAAGAGGGGGCAGTAGATGCATACGAGGAGGAGGACGACGACGACGAAGAAAGCAGGCAACTCACGCACGAAGAGATCTGGGACGACTCGGCTCTCATCCATGCGTGGAACTCTGCAGAGGCCGAATACGAGGTATCCTTTCTCCGTTACCTTCCTCGTTCCTGCGCGTCCGTCCCTACACCTTACTCACACCATCTCCAAGGCCTACCACGGCACGTCCAAATCATGGAAATCCGAACCCGTCAAAAAATCACCTCTGTACGTCCGTTTTCACTGTTCCCGCATCCACAACCCCTCATTACACTTCGATGGCGCGGCCCACTGTTCGTCTGACTAGGTGGTACAACAAACCCTATATAGCACCACCCCAGGTTGGTCCCATCAAAAAGCGCAACGCGCCCGTACCCGAGCTCGAACCAGACACCGCCCCGCTGGACTTTCACACCTTTGTCCCAACGCACGACCCTTCCCTCGCCGTCCCAACCGACACCGCCGCGTCCACGCCATTCCTTGTGCCCCCTCCATCGACGACAACGGTCAGTCGCGACGAGGCATTCAATAACGCTCTGACTGCCATGTATTGGAGTGGATATTGGACCGCAGTGTATCATGTCAGTTTCATGGCCTCTGTCCCCTGTCTTGTCCTGATTTGGTCTAGTGCCAGAGCCAGACAAACGGAAGAGACATTGACGTGTCGGCCAAAACGACTGAAGAGCCGGAAGATGATGCGGACGACGACGAAGCCGAGGAGGTTCTAGTACCAGCCCAGCGATGAGGCGTGCTGTGCTCCTTTATCTTAGCTGTACGTACAGTGCTTCATACAATCATGGTCACCGCGATATGCATCAGGTACGTTGTTTCTGAAAAAACCGGATAGGAAGACATATCATGCTATTGGGGACACTACTGCGTTTTACAATGCAATCTCGACGTCTAGCCTGGCCAAATATGAATACACGTCGGGTGACATCCGATATTTCAGGATCCCAGCGAACACCATCAATGACCTTGATTTCTTCCGCAAGGATGTCAGAGTCTAAGGAAAGCTAAGCAGTGAAGTTCCAACACGTATAGGCGACTCACCATTTGCCGCGTGGCTTCAGCAACAGCAGATCCCTTGACCGACTGGTGCACCGCCGCAAGCGCGTCCATCGTCAGAGGTAAGTAGACTTGCAAGTTGCGTTGGAGCGCATCGTGAAGCTCCTTGAACTCTTCTGCTTTGCGCGTGATTTTACCGACGTCTCCATCTAAAGGAATGAGGTCAGTCGATTCCATGATCTGAGACAAGGACGTCAGTCGTCGGGAACCCGCGTGCGAAACGAGAATAACACACCTCGAGTGTGACGTCCGGCCTCCCACTGTCTTTCGCGTTCATCGCTTCCCTCACTCGCAAAAGCTTCACGGCGGCATCCCTATCCCTCCCCACAGCCCGGTTCATTCGCTCGTAATGCCGTAAAATCTCGACGGCCGTCTTTTCAATCACCCTCCCCTTTTCGTTTTCCCCTCCAGTCGTCGGTAATGACAGCGTGTTTCCGAGGGCTTGTGCGAGGCAGGCAATGACGGTGGCATAGTCTCCCGCCAGGTTGTACAGCTTGATTGCCTCAGGAATGCGGTCGTTGGCCTCCGACTCACGCGCGGCACGAATGAGAATTTGCTCGTTATACTGAGCCGTGTTTTGCAGCTGGAGTAGTGAAGCACCCTGTTCGATGACGCCGCTCTACCAAAACGCAATACCTTGCACATCAGAACGCTGAGGACGAGTAGGGGGACATACGAATTTCGTGCCATCGGGTCTAAACCCACCAACAAGCTCTTCCCATGCTGGTCCCGAGTGTGCGAGTACGATGATACGACGCACGAGCTCCCATGCATTCTCCAGGTTCTCTTTGCCGACGCCATTACCTTGGTCTGCTGATAGGCAAACACAGTAGACGTACTGGAGCGCTTCCTTCGCGTCCATTTTCACAAACTGACGGACATACCGCCAAAGCAGAGTAGATAGACTCAGGGCAGGGGGACTGAGAGGCGACAAGGTCACTGGGTGGCGTGGCTTTTGAACGACAATTCAGTCTGGAACGGATAGAAAAGGACATACGAGGACCAAGTTCAGACGTCTCTGCACGTGAAGGAACTCGCAAAAGACCGTGGTACGCCAGTGCAATCGCAAGATGAACCGCCTCAATCTCGGTTTCCGGACGCTCCCACAATGCGGCGACAGCCTTCGTAGAGTAATCAGCCAGCGCACATTACCATCTTACTGCAAATGACGAACCCTTTCGAACTGTCCGCACAATAGTAGTACACTCGCCCAGATGCCTTGACCGGCCGAATCAAAGTGACGTTCGCCGTAGCTCAACAGGACTTCGGTCAGTCCACGAAGGCCCCCTTCTTCTTCCTCATCAACCTGTTTTTCCTTGGTCAAACTTGTATTAATGATGATGATTGGAAATATACCATCGCGAGCTGGAACCACAACCAGTCCTCCGTTGTTGTCGTGACCTGGGGCACCGTGCGTCTTGAGGGTTCCAGACGACCCATGAGTTTGTACAACGCCAGCTTGAACGGATCTGCTGAAGCAGAGTGCAGCATGTGTGCATTGTATACGCTCTGGAGGTGGTCCCGGTGTGGTTTCGACAACCTGTGTCAAGCGTGAGATAACGCCAATATTATGTATCCAGATATGAGACACACCGTCTATCGGGAGACTCGATCCAGGACTTGAAATGGCTCATAAAACTAGCTTCACGGTGGTCGATCGCCGCCTGACACCGGAGCGCCTCGTCGAGAGCTTCCTGGGCGTGTCCCGTACGTACGAGATAATACAACTTTGCCCACAGTGGCTGGCCGGCTACAAGCTGTGAAAATATATGGGCAGGGTGCACCGCGAAACACAATACACAACACACCTCTATCCGGTCCTCCCACTCTCCGTTCTTGTAGTACCGCATCAGTAGGTACGCACGAATCTTGTTCGCTACGCTCGGGTCACCGCCAAGGCGTGCTTCCATGGGTCTTGACTGAATTGACCTGTCAACAACGTCCCAATACTGATCCTCGAGTGCCTCTCGAGATCCTTTCGCGATTTGAGTCCTCAATACAGAAGCCTCGCGGGAATCTGAATCCGCGAGATATATGCGAGCATATTTTCTCTCAAACAAGGGTGCGTTGAGGATGTGGGCACCAGCGTGCTCAAGTGGGGGAAGAGCTGGGGGTTCGCCAGTGATTTTTGCAAGGACGTGAAAGTTGAACATCATTTGAAAAGACGCGGCCTGGAATCAACGTCAAGCATAAAACGAATGAGACCAACCGCACCAGCATACCTCGGCATTTAGACTTGCTGCAGCTTGCATAAAGAGATGAACGATTGGACACGAGGTTCCCTGTAACCTCGCCGCATTCAACTCGCCAACTGCACGGTCGTACGCCATCATCTTGCTCTGCATCTGCAACGTCAAGCTCGGACCAGCGCTGGCCTGCCAACACGAGATCTCAGAAAAACAGGACCGCCACGAGCAAACACACACGCACGGCCAAACTTCCCCTCGCGTGGAAACTCTTCTTCATCTCAGCCAACGCCTTGTTGTCACTGCTCGCGCGACCTCCGAGCTCCTCAAATACCCGTCTTTTCTTCGCTTCCCAGTCCTTCCTGCTGCGGTTTTCGAGGAGACGGTAGAAATCCTCCTGTGTCTCTTTCCTGCCCTCTTCGATCGTGGATATGAGGTTTTGTTCGTGCGCATGCCGAAGGTAGCCCGCCACATCCGTGTCTTGAAGGGGCTGCAACGGCGAGAACGTCGTGGACGTGTTCAAGTGTGCAATCGAACTGGCCAAAGCAGACGCATCGACGTGGGCTTGTGCCAATAGATAGTTCCTGTGATGACGGGTAAGTATGGACTGGAAACGGACGAGTGGCACAAGGACACGACTCACGCTCTGTCGGTGTCAGTTGGTGCACTCGGTTGACGAGAGACAAGCCTCCGAGACTGCGCCTCGATCTGGTCAAGAGTGAGGTTGACCGATGGGAGGTCGGGTCGCGAAAGGTGGGTGTTGAGCGCCTTGGACGAGTTGAGGAGCGACGAGAGGTCCGATGCCATATTGTGTGATCGTCGTCGTCGTCGTCGTTAGTGATTTATGTGCAAGCGTTGTGTTCGACGTTGACAATAACGGCGAGTATGAGTCCAAAACGCGTCGGAACCCAAATTGGTTTACTTGGATTCCCTTGGTGGCGGTGTAGCTAGATTAAACATAAGTACACGACACGCTACAGCACATTCAAACCTCAACTGCCACATCAATGATCAGAGGACTACGAAGACCAAAGAAACGCCCGGGCGTGTTTGACCCAGAGGATACTGCCCGCATCAAACATACCCGCATCGGCGTATGGGACCTCTACGAGGAGAGGTATTCCGACATCCCGGTACCAGGTGCATCCCGTCTGGAAGCAGTTTCGCAGATACTCCAGAGTCTCCCGTATGTTTGGAGAATGCTAAAGGACGTTTGTGGCATACCACGATGCATGGGTTTGATATTGCTTCACCTTGTTGTTGAAGTACTGGCCTCCCTCATACCCGCACTCTCCATCTGGTACGTCCTGTGCACAGTAGACGCGCGTTTATCTTTTCACATTCTTTCCAGGTACTCTGGACAGCTACTCTTTCTGGTTTGCTTCCCTTTATTTCTTTGCAAACGCGCTATTCGACGTTGTATAGGTCGAGACTGCCATCGAGAAACGGACAGTCGACAAGAATGTCCTCCTCCACGTTGCCGTTGGACGTATGGGCTGCACGATCGCCCAGCGTATCCTGCAGTACATCAAGTCTCGTATAACACACCCCCTTAACCTTGCAATCAAGCAATTCTATTCCACTCGTATCTTCCACGCCATGGCGCGGCTCGACGTTCCAACGTTCGAGGACCCTGCCGTTCAGGGTCAAATGGAGGCAGCTTGGTCCATGTCTTGGAGGTCTAGTGTTGCCTGGGAAACCATACAAATGACATCCAACCTGCTTTCGACCGCTGTCAGACTGCTGTCACAAGTTTCAGTCCTCTTAAGCGTACTGCGGCATCAGCGCGACGGCATGTTACTCGCGCTACTCAGTTTCTCGCAGTCATTATTCACCTGGTTCACCGTAAACCATTACAATTCATTCAACTCTTTGGGTCCGTTTGTTTTTTTCGTATTTTGGTACCTCCTTACTCAGGCTCATGGTCAGTGTGGGCTGCAACGACCAAGAACGATGACTACGTCCGGATGCAGGGCTATAAACATCTCGTGGACAACCCTACACACCGCAAAGAACTTGTTGCCGGCTCCCTGGGTGACTACTTGACTAAACGTGCGCTCCTTTCTCGACACCCTACGAAAACGCCTTTAATCTTCGCACTCAGTGTACCACGCCGCCGCCAGTCGTCTCGGAGACGATGCAGGTGACTTTCTAGAAGTGAAAAACGCTCATGCCGTTGAGGATCACCTGACATTAACGTCAATTTTGCGTGAACCATTGCGCGAGCTACCTCAGGTCTGTCCATCTATCCTTGGTCCTACAGACTTGACCTGATCAAACGCTATTAGATCGTATTCACACTTAGAGCTGTCCAATACCCTACATCGATACCCGTCTCGATGGCTTCCCTTACACTGATTAATCATACCGCCAATAGCTTCAGCTCGAGTCTCTTTGCCCTATTCGGAGAATCGTTCTCTCTTGCGGACCAATTTGCGAGTGTACGCAAACTATACGAGTTATCCAATATCCCCAATAAAGTTGTGGATGGGAACGTGCCATTTCCCGAGAATCAACAATCCCTCAACTATGGAATCTCGGTTGAGTTTAGGCAAGTATAGTTATGCCGTGTCAAATAACTTTGGACCTCACGTATCCTTAGGAATGTGTCTTTCCGGTATGCAGGTTCGGAACAGTACGCACTACGTAACGTCTCGTTCAAAATTGGAGCTGGCCAACTTTGCGTAAGTTCTTTAGCGAGCGAATGCCTGTTGTGGAGACTGATTCCTCGTTCGTCTTCGAAGGTCATCGTTGGTTCGAACGGCTCAGGTAAGAGCACGATCCTGAAACTAATCTCCCGCATATACGACCCAACCGAGGGCACGATCCTTATTGATGACATGGACATCAAAACGCTCAAGCTTGCTGATTTACGCCGTGCCATGTCGACTCTGTTTCAGGATTACACCCACTTTCCGTTATCGGTAATCTCCAGCGCCTGTCTTCCTGCAGTCCTTCCTGATATCACGTGTTCTCCAGATCAAGGATAACATCGCTCTTGGAAACCCAGACCTGGTGCCTGATGATGATAAGATACGCGAAGCAGCCCGCCTAGGTGGCGCCGAAGAGTTTATTGACAAGCTGCCAGAGGGATTCGATACCTATCTCGATCGGCCCGTGAGGGACTACTACTCGCCGCTCCCCGAGGGTACTACCATGCTCTTCGGGCGCAGGGTGGACTACCAAGGCGTCCGTGGCGCAGGTGGCATGCGTGAGACGGACGCGTCGACGCTGAGTGGGGGACAAATGCAGCGTTTGGCTGTGTACGTCGAGTGACACCAACTCATACGTGTCATTTTGCTAAACCCCATACCAGTTCGCGGACGTTCATGCGTTCGCTCGTTTCCGAAACGGAATCTCATGTTGGTCTGCTCTCGTTTGACGAACCAAGCGCGGCACTCGATCCGCTCGCAGAGCACGGTACGACAGGGCTTGGTTTACTTTGCATGCATCGCTGGTTCGCTCATATCGTTTACGCCTTAGATCTGTTCGAGAGACTCCGCACGCTAAGGGGAAACAAGACCATGATCTTTTCGTCGCACAGGTTCGGCAACTTGACGCGTCATGCTGATCTTATCTTGTGCGTACCTCTTTCTTCTGCTCGCCTTGACGGGCGGTCCCTTCCTTTGCTTACCAACCTTCAGGTACATGGACAATGCCGAGATCCAGGAAGCGGGCACGCATGAAGATTTGCTGGCCCAGGAAGGCGATTATGCACGGATATGGGGGTTACAAGCTAAAGCGTTCCTGTAGTCGACTCGGAGTAGAAGACGTCCAATAGTGCCCATACACGCATCACATGTCACCAATGGCGACGCGTCCTGTTTCACATGTACGAATGACTTGGAACAGCAATTACTCTGGTTCACTTGGTGGCGATCGACCGTTGAAACTTGTCACTCGCGAGGCAGGTCGCCGCAGTACCAGACACTTGGTATCGTTTTTATTTCCGTCGCGTCTCGTCTATTGTCCCCTAATCGTCGCAGGTGCTTTCCATCAAATATACTGTACCCTAGTAACTGGACATCTCATTCCGGCTGTCGAACTCTGACCCGGCGCGATGCGGCCCGCTTGTTTCCCCTGGCCTTGGCTGGGCGGATAAGGAAGGAAAGTGGGGCGTTCACGTCACGCCACGCCCAATATTCCTCTGGACGCTTCCATACTGCCCTTTTCCGAACACCGCGGAGGTACGTTCGCTAATCGGCCCACCCGGCCCTGCTTCGAATGAGAAAACATCGGTTTACGACATGCATCTGCAAAGCCAAAAAGTACCCCTTCGGTCAGACTGGCCCTGTGACCAAAACCAGCTGGCGACCAGGACGACTTGGGGGTAAGGCGATCGTCTGCACGTTTCACGGTTGCGAGCGCTGCCAGATCTCCTTATCGACCGTCACAGTATCAAACGCCACTTGGCGCACCCCCAAGGGACGTCTCTCCGGCGTCCAAACAAATGAACGTGAAAAAGCAGGGCATGAACGGTCACCAAAAAGGACGCCGCCTCACACTTATAGGTCGGGCCGGCTCCTCCACCCGAGGATGTCCGTCACGACAGAGGGGTCGAGGAAGCGTCGTGTCCCTCTTTATCACCGTTGGCACTTGCCAACACTGGCAGATACGCCAGCGCAAGGTGAGGGGGTACGCGTCAACGTTGTCAGAGATAGGACTCGGCTTGAGAGACCGGACGCGGGGATACCTCTTCCCCGCGATATGCGATGTGGGTCATCAACAGCCTGCACGGAACTGTTCGGCCGCATGGTCAGCATTTCTTACCGGAGACTCGATCGGCCCGGTTTGTATCATGTGTTATTGTGTTAGCTCCTCCGAGTCGATCAAAATGAATGTGCTGCGGCGTTTTGCGCACCTACACGTCATACGGCGGCAGTGCATACTATCCGTGTTGATCGCATCGTGTCTGATGGTACACATGGCCAATATCTTCAATGAAGATCGAAATGAGAACAAAAGAAAATATGCAAGAAGGGATAGAGTAGGGGCATATGAACATCGTGGGGTCCAAACACTACACATGACAATGACAAAAAGCAACCAGATGGGTAGAGCGTGTGATAGTACATGCATGAGCAAACGAGGAATAAAGGAATAAACAAGCGTGATAAAAATTGTTCCTTTGCCCCCCGTGAAACCCGACGGCTAACTCGAATGATCCGAGGATAGTGGTTGTGTCGTTATTTGTTGTTGTAGTTTCTTGAACTTTTCGAATAGCTGATGCACGCCCTCAGGCTCTAGAACCACTTTTGTCCCATCACATCGAGCCTTCTTCGAAAACTCAGTACACAGTTCGGTGATGTCCGCATCCTGTTGTCGGACACGTTCACTCGTCATATGGTATCGATCAGGCAGAACACGAACCTTGAAATGCGGGTTTTGCATGATGCATCGCCATGCTTTGAACGCCTCGATGTTCTCGGGGCTCTCCGTCGTCCGGGGCAAGTTCGAGCCTTGACACGAGATCACCTCCCCTGCCGACAGATCAGACATCTTACGAAGAGATGGATTGGGGAGGTCAGTAAATGGCGATGGACCCTCTTCAGCGATCTTCCTTGCAACGTCAGAGCGACTCATGATGACGTTTTGACAACTGGTCCCGTTGGCTGGCATAGACTCGGACGCAGAGGGTGGACTCTCTCCAGCTTGCGACAACGCCGTCCAACTGAACGGGCTCGATGTTGACGTACTTGGTGATGAGTTGGTCGAGTTCGAGGGTGGTGACGACATAGACTTTTGAGATGTAGTAGAAGGTTTCACACCGTTGTGTGCCACAGGCGACATCGACGGGACGTCCACCAGTGCACTGAAGTCAAGCGGCCCTTGGTTACCCATGAAGTTGCCTCCAAAGAGTTCGTCGAGGCTATGAGTTTGATGTAAAAAATCGCTGTGTCCGCCGTTTTGAGAGTATTGTGGAGGTTGGGAGGTGGAAGTCCATGAATTCGTGGGGGAAGAAAAGTTAAAATTAAACTGATCGAGGGAATTCGTGGGTGGTGTGGTATCGGACATGGGTGACTCGTCGACGAACGACATGAGCAGAGGGTTGTTGGCGATCGTCTTGACAGACTGTGGTAATGCATATTGACCGTAGGGAGATTGCGCAGTATCTGTTTGCATGGGTACATCTGAAGGCTCGTCGAGCACGTTGAGCATCGAGGGGTCAAATGTAGTGAGTGAAGTCCAGTCGATATCGCTGCCAAACGCCGCCGACTTGGGAGGTGACTGAGAAGGTGCGGATGGGGGAGGGAATGGAGACGGCGTGCCAAAGAAGCTGAAAGAGGGGGATTGCACAGTGGTGCTCGGAGTTGGAGCGGTCATTGGGGCTGGCTTGGGGACGGAAAACGTGAACTGCGACTGTTTCAAAGCTAGATTTTCTTGCTGAAGACGAGATAGGAGATCGCGCAAATTTGTATTTTCAGCTTCCGTCGCCTCGTTTTTGGCTTCGAGAGCAGCGACCTTGTCCTCTAGCTAAAGGAAAGATGAGAACGCAACCGCGGGTGTGTATCCGAAACGCACATCCTTGACGTGTTTCTCCTTGCGCTCTCGAAATGCACGCTGGGCAGCTCTGTTCTGTTCCTTGCGCTTGAGAAGACGAGTTTCGTCTTGCTGTAGGCAACGATAAGCGACTGAGGTGGCAGAACAGTTCAGACTGACCTGAGGATTCCCGGTCGATTTGCGTCTAGACGGCAGGGTCCTTTTGGCAGGATTGAGATCGTCGGCTGAAGGAGAGATGAGGGGACACAGATCGGGAGGGGATGTGACACACCAGTGTGCTGGTTCTTGGAGCTGGGACCGGCCTCTATGTCGTCGCTACTGGCCTTGCGTTTCAGAGGGGCGTCCTCGGTATCGTTAGGACGGACGTGGATGGAATGAGGCCTAGAGGCGATATCGGTGTTGTCTGGTGGACTGGGACTGCTATCGTCGTCTGAGGGACTGTGTCGTCGGTTCTGTACACTCTGGGGGTTGACGCTGTGATCCTCTGTGGCCGTGGGGGGGAACTGCTTCTGTATGAGAGCTAGGAAATCGTTGTCGGGGAGCTGAGAGAACTGGGAGGGTGTTCGAGATATATCCCAGAGGGAGTTAAGAGAGGAGTAGTTCATGATGTTTCGACCCGACCTTGATTGAAGTCTCTGGCAGTAGAGTAGTCGTCGGTCGTTCCTCTCCAAAATGAACAAAGCTGTGCTACTTACTTGACTTGCGTACATTTATTTTCATTATTTATTTATTATCGTTCTCGGCAGAGCTTGCGTCTACGGACGGCATCTCTCACGCACACCGTCGCAGCCCGACCAATCACGACGGACGTACCCAACTCTCCGTTCAAATCTCGAACCACCTTACTACCCCCCTTCCTTCCTACTTCCGAACCTGTGCCGTACCCCACCCCCGTCGCCATCACCGCTCATCCCAATATGTACCTACCAGTCGCCAAGCACGGTACCGTCCATTTACGAATGACTCGTGCTGATCCGACACACATCACAACAAGTCAGTTATTGGACATGTTCTCCCCTAATTCAATCGTAACCGACCGCATGTCTTGCATTGTCGCACTCCTCCTGTCCAGCCCTATCGCGATTCGGCCACATACGAATTCGCCGGATTCAATTTAATCCCAAATGTCCCCAACAGAGTATAATACATCGAAAAATAACATTTTAAAAATGTGGATGAACGAGAGTGGGAGTAAAAACGACTACAATTTACACTCAAAACAAGATACGAAGAAAAATAGTGAATAGCCTAGTGAGAGAAAGATGTGTCGTATATCCTAGATTATCGCACCATGACCAGGATTACGTTCCGGCCAGGTTGAACAAAAGATAAGTGGTATCACTGGAGGAAAAAAAAATGAGCCTATCGGGAAAATTAACCCACGGTTGGTTAAGAGAGACTTACATAGTATTCAATCTCCAACTGCAGTGAACCGTCGTCAACAGCGATCTTCATCACAGAAAGCGTCCACTCACAAATAGAAAGGCAACCTTCTGAGGCCAGAGAATATGCAGCCCAACCGGGTTGTACAACTGGGTGTTCACCTCATCGATCTTCTGTTTCAACCGTCGCATTTCCTGAAAAATCGACTTAGATATTATACTCCTTATCATACCCGATCGCTCACTTTCGTGTAATGCGACGTCGCGATGAGCGTCGACACCTGCAGGGTGACCACAGCCAAGAAATTATCCAAGAACGCGTGTCGTATGCTGTGCGCTGATATCAGGATCTCGTTGATATCGTTAATCGTCTGGTGGAACTGCGTCGGCGTGATCTATCCATGAATGATCCGTCAAGATTCATCTCACGTACACACCAGTCCGGGAATCACGTACGCGTCCTTCTAGCTCAAGGGGAAACACCGGGGAGAACTGAACCAGTTCACCACCCGCATAATCCCGCTCTATCCGAATTATTTCACGTGGATGGTGGATACCTATTTGACCAACTGGAGAGGTCCCATACGCAGAGTCAGCGGGAGGCGGTCCAAAGTAATATGTCGAATGTGGAATCAACGGGCGTCGGCGACTATTACGTCCAAACATCTGTATCAGCAGCAAGATATAACGAAACCCACCGAACACACCTCTTTTGCAACGTTGCAAACTTTTTCGAATTCAGCGTCGAGTAATAGTCCGACGTATATACTTCGTTGGTGTCCGCGGGTGGATCAGTGTCGTCCCAGGGTTGTGGCGACGGCGCTTTGAAATCGAGACGCAAATGTCGCGAGTTACGTCCAGATGACCCAAACGTCCGCCATCGCTCCTTCTCGTTCATCTCCAGGGGCTGATCGCCGCTGCGAAGGCTCCCTAGAGCGTGCACCGAACCAAGATCCCCTTTCTCGCCCTCGTTTTCGCCGTCGTGTGATCGCTCCTTGCCGTTATACCGCAGCGGATGCCATTCCTCTCCGATACCCGCCTCCTGCATCACAAGCACTTCTTCCCTCCTCGACGCATCCTCCTTCCCATCTGCGCTCGTGCCAGTGCGCAAACGTGAAAGCTCCACCCCCTCCATACCTTCTCTCGATCCTTCCTCCTCCCCAGCCTCTTCCTCTAGATCCGGTCCCGGTCTCAATTTCACCCTCACCTTTGCCAGGTCCACGCCTAACCGGTAGTCCTCCCCGCTCGGCCGTCGCTCACTGTCCACACTCGGTCGTTCACCATCTGCCTGCGTCCACGACGTCGCCGACGACTCCTCCCCCATCCCTATTCCCATCTCCCTCACCGAGGACCTCGTCGGCGATTCAGACCGCGACCGCGAATTCGTCTCCAACCCCGACCGCGAACCCGAAGCGATACGCGACACCACCGACGACGTCGTCAGACGCGACCGAGACCGAGACGCCCCCACAGCCTCGAGAGAGCCCACGTCCGAGTAGCCTTCCCCTGTCTCGTCCTCTTCTCCCCCCAGAGCGATACCGATAGCACCCGCGTCTTCCTCTCCTCGTTCGCCGCCTCCATCTCGCTGTACCTCTTCGACTCCGACTTCGGCTTCGTGGTTTTGGCCGTGTCCACCTTGCTCGTCTTCCTCGACCGTCGTCAACGCCACTCCAACACCCTCCTCCTCCTCTCCTCCCAACTCCTCCTGCACCTCGACGACTTCGCCCTCCCGCTCCCACTCCTTATCCCCATCCCAAGATGACCGACCCACCAAGTTCTCACCATCGCTCAAACCTTGTGAACCTTGAACGTGTTCGACAGATGTCATGACCAGCCAGCGAGACCGTGACACATCAAAAAAAACAAAATAAAACGGAGAGAGGGTGCGCTTGAACTTGGACCAGGAACGTCGTCCCGTTTAGCAAAAAAACGTGATGTCACGTAAAATGCGATGATAACCTGCTTTAAAAATGTTCCAATTCGAAAGCGATTAGCTCTTCGAGTGTGTTCAAAAAAAAAAAAAGAGTAGGAAGGAGTAGTAGGCGGAGAGGAAACGCGCGTGCGTGTGTGAGTGTACGCCCAAGTAGAGCTGTTACGGGCACTGAGCGACAGAGATGTGAAGATGAGCAAGATGCGTGTAACGTGCTAAGCACTCACGTGCACAACGTGGTCAAGAGAAAAAACACATGATTTCCAGTCGACATTTCAACAATTCAACTTGCAATCCGCGGTCCGACGACAAAGAGTGAGAGAAGCGGTTCTATAGAATGAAATGCTACATGTACATATGTGCTGTGATACATGAGAAAAAAAAAGAAGTATGGCGCATTGTGCAAGCGAAACAATTACTCTCCATATCGTTTTCGGTCATAAACAGAAGTCCCAGCGTGACTGAGAGCTCCGCAAGTCATATCAACACTAGCAGTAGAAAGAAAAGGGCAATAAAAACTACGCAGGAGAGTCCTTCTTTTCGTGCAATCGAGGCGGTGATGCAACAGGTCGCGCCGTAGGCGACCCTGCAGCTGGATTCATCACCTCAGACAACTTTCCCCTCGCTGGTGGCGATGGTGAGTGTCGATCGATTGCCATTCGTTCGTCCGTGGGCGAAGGTGCAGTAGAAGTAGGAGAAGTAGCCAATGTCACAATGGGGGGCAGCGCCATTGGTGCGGATGTGCCAACATGTGATCCATGTCCGGCGCCGACTGGCCGTGGGTGAGGAGGTAGAGAGATTGTAGAGGGCGGGCTAGGAGGGTATGGATGACCAGCATCAACATGTTGTCGAGACTCGGGTGAGTGCGAGGTGGGTTGCGTCCGGAATGGAATCGGCGAGGGTCGCGAAGAAGGAACCGGTGTGTGGCGCCCAGGAGAAGGTGGTCCGCGTTTCATCGGATCCACGCGTGTGCGCTTGTTCTCCATCTCATCTACGCCAGGGCTCAATGGACGTTTGAGTGTTCCGCCAGGGGGTGAAGGACGACTACCAGACGTGGAGACCGACCCACGATGAGAAATAACTGGCCGTGGGGAAGTTACTGTGTGCCTACTACCACTCGACAGCGTGGGGGAGTGCATGGGCGCGCTGTGAGACTGGGAGAGATGGACGAGTGCATCCGCAACTCCCTCATCGTAGTCTTCATCCACAACACGAGAGGGTGGCCGAGGAGTGGCAGTGGTTGGAGATGGTTGTAGTGACCGACTGCCCGAGCCATTGGAGCTTGTCGTATCTGCTGTCTCCTTGGCGGAGAATGACCCGACTTTGAACGAAGCAGGCAAATTCGTGGACTGCTCCTCCTTGGGACGTCGCGGACGCTTCTTACGTTCCTTCTTCGGAATGTCCCCTGGGATCGATCCTGCGATGCTCTGAGTGTCTGAATCTTTCTCCTTGTTCTGCTTCCTCCTCCGGTCCTTTCCGTCAGGAGCAGGCGTCGAATTGGGAGACTCCGATATGCGCATGCTGCTGGTGCTCGCGTGGAGGGGGACACGAGAAATGCCGTCCGGTGATGTAGCCATTGATTGACGACTTCGGTCCAATACTGCTTCCGTCTGCCTTGGTGTCTCACGCGCGTCAAACCGGGCTGGGTCATATCGCCAATGCCCGTTTTCGGGTGGAGCCGATGGTCCAGGCGGAGGGGAACGAGGATGCGGAGGACCGCTAGGCGGCTTCGAATCCCAGAAGGCACGCGAATGGTGAGCGGAGGGATGGGCAGAGCGCGGGGACGTTTCCATCGGGCTTGCACCACGATGATGAGGCCCAGGGGAACGTGAGGGATAGTATGGTTGCTGAGAATGGTGACCAGGATAATCTGGCCGTCGTTCCCAATCGCGGTGGTGCTCTGGAGGGGGTCCACGGCGTTCCCATGGCATATCACGCTCAGCCTGGCGTAAAGGCTCGCGAGGATAAGGAGATCGCGGTGCGTTCGGCGCCGCAGGGCCAACCGGCTGACGACTCGAGGGGGGATACGTTTGGAATCCAGCCCCAGGGGAGCGGGCGCGCGGTGGGGGAGGTGAAGCAGAAGTAGAAGGCGGGCGCATGCCACGATTGAAATATTCTTGACTATGGCCGGTCGACACATGGGCTGCAGAGGCACGCAATTCCTCAGTTGGGACCTGAGACTGGGGGACTGGGTGGTGAAGCAAAAGATTCTGGTGACCGGCAGGTCCACGTGTAGGCCCCTCACGAGGACCAGAAAAGTCGCGATGATGAGGTGGGCGATCAACGTCCATTGGAGCCAAGGGTGTGTGGGAGGGTAAATGGCGCGACTCATCGAGAACAACGGGGGGTGGTGGCCCGCCTCTGAATGGACCGGGTGATGATCGGCCACCAACGGGAGGAGGTGGAGGCGGTAGGTGAACGTTATCCCCATTGGATGGCCCACGGGAATCCGATCTGAACAAAGGACGCGACGCACTAGACGCCGACGATTGCAGAAGGAGAGGGGGACCGGTAAGACCGGGAGGAGGAACAACAGCACTCGCATAAGCAGTCGGGTGTACATCCTGTGGTCCAGGTGCAGCGGGCAACTGGCCTCCTGTTGCTTGCGCATTCTTCAACAACTGCAGGCGCTGCGATATCACAAGGTTGCTGGGATCAAGTTCACTGGCTCGTGCGTATGCATCGATAGCATCTGAAATCTGATTGTTACAGCTCTCATAGAGGCTGCCAAGGTCGAACCAGACCTCGGAGATGTACGGGTTGATTCGGATGGCACGAGAGTAAGCATCAAGAGCGTCGCGAAACTGGTTGATCTGGAAATACAGTACTCCGATGGAGCACCAGAATGTCGGGTTGCGCCCGTCGCGATAGACTGCCTGTTGATATGCCTCATACGCCTTGTTGTACTTTTGCCCGGCCATGTAGGCACGGCCGAGGAGATACCAGCTTTGAGCATCAGAAGGATCTAAACAACAAAAAACCCCAATAAATAGAGTGCGAGAAATGAAGGGAACGATGACTTACCGGCTTCGAGACTCTTGGTGAGATATTGGATGGCAAGCTCCTGGTTCTGGAAGGATGAGCCATCCTGGTGATACAACCAGCCAAGCTGTTGAAGAACTTTAGCGTGACCAGGATTGTCTGCGACGACACGTTCGTAGGCGTCCTTGGCGCGGGAGTGCTGGACAGGGATCGGCGTCCATCATGTGATGCAAGTCAAAGGAACTGTAGACTCACGTCTTTCTGTTGCTCATATACATGCCCGATCTGGAACCAGATATCGGCGTGGGCAAGAGGGCTGGGAGGGTTTCGTAGGATGCGGTCGAAGCAAGAAAGGGATTCTTCGTATTTGGCCTGCTGTTTGTAGATGATACCAAGGCGGAAGAGGATCTCGTTTGCCTTGTCGAAGTCTAGCTCTGCTAAATGAGTACATAAAAGTGCCAAAGAGAAGAAGAGTAAACGCCAACCTTTGTCCATCTTGAGGACGGAGGCAAAGGCTTCCTCCGCGTGATCCAAGGAGCCGTATCGGTCATAGAGTATGCCGATACCATACCAGAGCTTGGGGTCCTCCTGGAGAAAATGCGTAAGACGCCGCCAAGAAGGTGGCAAGCCTGTGCCTGACCTTTGGGTTTGGAAGTAGGTAAAGGGCTTGTTGATAGGCGGAGTACGCCTTTTGTAGATCATCCTGCATAAGGTAGCAGTGACCTAAAGGAGGAATGGCATAAGCGTGGCGGTCGCGAAGTGGAAGAGAAGCGCCTACCAAGTGCACTCCAAACTTCGCCGTTGTCTTCTTGGAGCTGGAGCACACGCTGGAAGTATTCGATGGCCTAAAGAGGAAGGGGAATGACATCAGCAAGTGAACACGTGAGGATCTAGATCGGGATCTGATAGAACAAAAAAAAAAATTGGAACAAGGCGATGCGGCGGCGTCCGTGACGGACATCCTCGGGTTTTAAAACGGGATTGGCAGAAACGCTTAGCCTACCTTTGGGTAGTTTTCTTTGATCCGAGCGATTCCCGCAACTTGGGTAAGCCCTGAAAGAGATATCGGGTTGTGCCGTAGTGCATTTTCATATGCTGTGATGGCGTGTTCAAGATCTCCCATCTGCTCAGCAACCCGGCCTGGGAATCATGTGCGCTTTTAGTACTGCTTGTAATCCCGGGAAAGTCAAGGCGTGACACACCAATCAGAAGCCACGTTTGTTCATTGGCGACGGCGAGTTTATGGATGACGCTGGAGGAAGCGGGCGCTACGCCGTTCGGCGGGGGCGGATTTGGAACGACGACGGGAGACACGATTTGATTGGCGGGCGGGTGGGGGTGGCTGGAGCCGTTTGAGAGTGTAGCGGGGGTTGAGGGGAGGGTAGCAGAGTTGCCGTTGAGATGTGGCGGGCCCGGGTGGGAGGGGGCAGGATGGGAGGGATGAGTGACGAGGGCGTGGGGGTGAGGGTGGGAGGGCTCGTGCATGCGGACGTCCCGGTCTGGTTGACGGGGGACGTGTCGATGGGACATGGGGAACAGGCTTGGGGGAGGTGACGAGGAGGGGAGGGAAAGCTGTCAAAAGGAGGAGGATGGTGATATATATATGAAAAAATGCTGCGGGAGAGGGGAGATCAGGGCCCGGTTCGCACCAGTCGCACGATCAAAGACGATCAAGCAGCCGGGTGACAGGACAGATCTGAGATTGGTTTTGGAGAGTGATCTTGTGTTGGTTAACGTCTGATTTGAATAATATACACCGATATATGACATCCTTCTCAGTCTACAAATAGCCGCGTGCCTGCTCTGTCCATTTACGGCCACGTTGCCGTTGCCCGTCGCGGCTTCTACTTTTTTCAACTGCCACAACATGTCCGCGCGCATGTGGAGTCCCGTGGAAGCTTATCCAATCGTGCCAGACCGTGAGTTAAAGAGCTTAACGGTCAGCCCCTTTCCAACACCGCCAAGTGCTTCCTTTTTCGTTTCTCCCCTCTCCACGCCCCCTCCTTACTCTAGAACCCCTCCAGCGTGGATCACCACATGAAGCACCCTGCTAAGCGGCACACGTCCATCTCCTTGTGTTCCATTGCTACTGCAGCCGCACCATCTTAGTGCGCCTCCTTTCTGGCCCTGAGTAAGACGTTATGTACATGCACCTTGTCAATCTAGTCAAAGGGTCTGCTCTCCCACCTCACCTTCGCGGCGTTCTAATACTGCAGCACCATGTACTAATGCGCCCATTGCCGAGAGCGAGCCGTTCGGAACCATTATGGCATCACCTGCTGGCAGGCCAGAGATCTCGGAGGCGATACCGTCGCCTCCTGACAATCGAGCGGCTACCGAACTACCGGTTTCAAGCTTCCTCTGATCAAATTCAGTCTAGGCCACCAATAATTTTCTCGCGATCGCATTCGGAAAGCATGACCTTGTTTCTAGGGTCCGCCTATGCCACATTCAGTAACTGATCGTGCTAAATTGCCGTCGTTAAAATACCCAGGCACGTGTGTTAGATATCCGCTTTCTTGGCTCGCCCGTCAACCAGCGCAGGATCCAGAATGGGTGAATGGATCACCCTATCAGAATTCAAATACATACCTGGTTCTGCCAATTCACTACTTGGCCCACCCGTCGTCCGTGAATCTCGCTCTTCGGCCCATCAGCCCTGCATAGCTTGTGGACGAAACTACTAGCATTTGTCGATTCCGTCCGATGAAACATTTTTTTGTACTCCGCCACACCGCGACCACAAGACAGCACACGGAGCTTTGTCTTGCCGTTGCGTCCCTGTCCTGTGTACGATCATAACGGTTCCATTTTGATCGCGTATTCTTCCATGCCATGGTGGGATTCATTGTCCCTTGTCTGCTCCGTGACCGAGACAATGGGGCCTTTCACCCTTTCTGTCACACTTGGAGCAATGACTCACGCACTACCCCAAATAGAGTTCACATTTCAATGTGGACCCTCGCAGATCCCCGTCGAACCTGCATCGGAGCCCTGGACAGGCAATGGGTGCCAAAACAACCTCGCCTAACCGGTTGGTTATTCGATTAAGTAAGCTGCCCTTGCCACAGCTTCCATTTATCCGCCCGAGAAACGCTTAACAACGGGGCTGCCAAACCCAAAACAAGACCTGTGTGTTCCTGTTTGGCATTGATAAATCCGCCCTCGTCCGCTTCGTTGCAAGCACAGCGTCCGCTCCGGATCTCGATGGAGTGGTCTGTTCGTTAAATGAATGAATCAAAGACGCGTTCTAACAGAACACGCAGCTGTTCCGTCTCAGTCGGTGTGATGCAACGTCGCTCGGCTGCTTCATGAGAGAACGAGTGAACCCCGAGATCTATCTTATGATCACCAACACCCCAACTGCCATTCGCCCGCATCAGGTGCCATCGATAACCCTACCGGTACGGATTAATGATCTCCCATGCGGAGCAGCCTCAGCCGCACAGTTGTCTAATTCAGCGCGTTCGCGAAGGGATCGTCAGGATTATCCGGCCCGGTGTCAAATCTGGACGTGGCTCCACCTCGGAGGATGTCGGATGTGACAGCATCACTCACCAAAATGGACGTCTTACGCCCTGATACGCCATGTGGAAACCTCCGCAAAGATGATACGTAACGTTATTTGTTTGACAACTGACTAGCAGCCCCAATACTGCAACCCACCCATCATCAGGACGTCCGCAACAGAAAAGGAAATCAGGGGAACCCGCCGTCGTGCTGACGGACGAACAGTTTTCTTGTTCAGGATCCTCATGACGTGGGGAATTGTGGGGGTCGACGTTTGAGAGGCGAAAAATTAAGGTGTGCGTGCTGCCAATTATGACGGAAAACTCGCAGCGACGTACGAAATCCGCTGGCAAACACACAGCACACGATGTCGCCTGGCTAGTACCTGTTCGTCGCAAGCCGGAGATTGACATATCGACATGCCACAGGCAGTGTAGTATGGGGATACGGCGCGTTTGGACGGATAGCACCCGGGGAAGCAGGCCAGCGGTAATATTAGCAGAGAACGATCTCCGCGGGAAACGTCTGAGTCTGTATCCATGGCAGATGGGCCCACGTGCACGTTGCGTCGAGCTAAACTTCTGCCAGTTGCCAAGATGGCTTGTAACGTTATCGCTTGACAACTTCGATGATTGGACCAGTCACGTCGCAAAATGGAAATCAAGGGTCGTGCCTTGTCCAGAGTGCTAAACAGATACAAAAGGATTCGAGAATGCGACGCTTTCATTAGAAGGCGGCCCAATTTAATTGAAACATTTCATCTGATGACGTATGAGCGGCACGGACGCTGTACCGAACAGGAAAGTGGGTAGTTGAACAACCGGACAAACGCCTGCGTTCTTGGGACGTCATGGTATCATATATTGCTGTTTGGAGACTCGTTCGCCACTGACAGTGCCGCAAAGCATCACAAGGGCCGAAAGGACGCGCCGCTAAAAGAAAAAAAGAAGGTGAAAAAAGATACACCGGACCCAGTGCGGTGGATACTTACGGTCGTGTTCGCTGTCAGGAAATTTGTTCCGGGTGCCTCCCCCCTGTGCTGGGAACCCGTCACGAATCCAAGGCCGCCATGAAATGACACTCGGAGGACATCTCCGAATCACCTTACTTGATAACCGACAAAGTGAGAAGTTGAGGTCCGGTTGTTGGACAGCGGTGGGAAGATCTGTAACAACAACGGCATGGCAGAAGGATTCTAAATCCATACCTTTTGATCTCTCGGGCGCTCTCGAGATCCTCCCCCTGTTCCCTCGTTCACACGCGACACGGATGAGTTCTTCGACCGCGGCTTCTGGCCCCGTTCCAGAAATGAGTCTGAACATACTGTTTGTTTGTTCGCGTTTGCCTTCCACGTTCCCCCAAGGTCGTACTCTTCGCCAACAACGCCGCATCATCGACTGTAGTCTTCTACCCCTCTTCTACCAGCCATGACCCGTACGTTGCTATCTTGCACCTCCTCCAGAACTACCGTACTGATCTTTTTCATCAGGAGGAAATCAACGCGAGATGGACCGCGCACGGGCGGCCAAGAAACAGGCAGCTAATAAATCGAAGCCTAAAGAGAGCAATACCACCCTCGCCAAACGTAAGGAGGCGTAAGCATAAGAGAACATCGCTCTCTTCTTCCTTCTCTCTCACCCGACCGTTCTCCCGTACAGTGATGCTGAGATTCTGCGTGCGAAGCAAAAGGTATGTTCCCTTTGCCTCGTGCATTTCGACGATAAACAATCAACGTGGTACTTTTTCCTAGAAGAACGACGAGGCAAAGGCTGCGGCCGAAGGCGCAGCACAGGGTGCGAAAACGGGTAAATAGCGTCGGCGAGTGGCAGGTCTCACGAGAATCTGTCACATCACTCCCATTATGTTGTCCCATGGCGTTTTGGAGGATCTCCCAGTGGGAACAGCCTACTTTGTACATCACAGTGCTGTGTTTGGAACCCAATATCATCATCGATTGTTTTTCAAATTTACTTTTTCGAGCGTAACTTGCTGCGGAAAGTGACTGCGAACGATGAACGTCACCTGTATATCCAGTAACCAACCGATGATTATCGCCGCATCTCACGGAACGTGGATCTGGGAATGACATTTTCAGGGGACTAAACCCACCCCATTCAATCAGGGAAATTAATCGTCCTTCTCTGACAAAAAGAGGTTGGTCAGGGAAAAGAGGACTGGGAGCTTGTTCCAGCCGGGTCATATGGGATCCAACCTACTATATGTGCTTCATCTCGGATCCCGAGAGACATTCGGTCCCTGTCAGCAATTTTTTTCGTCTTCACGTGTTACACTACAGGATACAAAAAATGGTTACGCCATCCCGGGCTTTGTGATACTGCCCTTTTTTTGTTTTTCCTCCAGCGGGCCCGGGGATCACCGGGCCACATGATCCCGGTGGAGCCCCGACAGCACCGAATAAAGCACGCCGCCCAAGGGTGCCGGGCTAAATGACGCGACAAATGCAGTACTAGTGAGGAGTTTGATGCACGGCGCCGCGATCGGAAGGAAAAGCGGGACAGTGACACGATGGAACGATCATATCGATATCTGAATCCGATGACGATCGCCCTCCCGTCTGACACTCCGCACCCGTGCCTTGCCTAGCGAGACGGGGCAATCTGACAGCTTCCATGAGAACAAGAAGGCGAAACCGACTGAACCCAAAATCGTAACTTATCCCTTCCCTGACGTGTGGCGAGAGAGCTCAGAACCCGTCCCTTATATACATCATAATACATGCAGCCATTGGCAGTGTCAGAAAAGATGCACGTTTGATGCGACTGAGGCCCACAGCGATGCAACGTCACCAAGTCCATGGTGACAGCGCAGTCAAGTTCATAACTAGACGAATCGCTTCTCAGATCTAACGTCCTTTGATCATGAAGTCCATCTCAACTCGTTCCCTTAGCCACAGCCGCAACCCCAGAGGAACAAGGACCACAAAGGTAACACACCCTCTTTGATTCAAGATGGTATGGTCCGTGGACCCGCGCGCGCCGCGCCACTCTAAGTTGTGCGAACCCTCCGACCCTAACGCCGTTACTCGCCTAGGCTACCGTCTTGGTCTCTCCCCTCTCCAGGTTTACATCAGTCAATTTTAGGGCATTAGCGACTCGGTGAGATCCGCTCGCATGTTCTGTGCGTTTGCGTATCACGAACGTACGCCCGGATCTCGTTTCGGAGTATCTGCTGCAGCTTGCCAACGTCAGAACCCAGAAAAAGATAAAACAGTCGCGTTCCCCCCGATCATATACGCATAGAACATGATCATATGATGATATCAGCGCCGTTCACTCACTCAAGCGCATTCATTCCATTTGGAGCCAAGGATACATTATCTCTCATACATATATATGTATGTTCATATTCCATGTTCTTGACGGATCGAATATTGAATTGTCCGTCCGCAGTCATGCCCATCAACCCATTTGTCACCCGTTCCCTCCTAGAGGGGCTCCCTTTCCCTTTCCGCCGAGCAGTGCCTTATCGACCGTCATCGGACCGGCGGAAAACGGTCGACAGGGGCTGTCAGTGTGTCAACAACTGTTGGGTGCGTCTGCGTCATCCTACCGTAAACGTAGAGCAAGTGTGCGGCCCATGTGTCTGTCAGGCGATGCGGCGGCGACTTGGCCTGCCCTGAAAGCCATAATGTGGCACACATTTGACAGTTTCAACGTGGTGACAGTCTCCAATGATCACCGTAATATATATAATAACAGCTGGCTGTGGCTGCCCTTCAAGCTGCCCAGCCCTGCGCCACTTCATTCACGATGGTTGACGTGCGTTTTCGAAACACGCCGCCCCATTGACTTGGTCCGAGATCGTATCGGCCGCAGAGTCACCGACTCATTAGAAAGGCTATCTCAAGCATTGCCGCGCCGCCGACTACGGAGTTGATGGGTCGGCTGGACTTGATGAATCTCTTATTGCTAAGCGGAATGAATAAATAGTAACACAAGGTCCAGGTTAAACCCATTTCGGATCAACTTCCATGCTAGTGAACCTTGACTTTGTGAGGCAATACGATGCGTTAGATGGTCCTTAATTCCCCAGAGGGTTAGATGATTTGATGCGGTCGGTCAAGGTTCAACAAACGGCATGGTTAATAGGCTTCTCTATAGGGCTACCCTTGTGATCCGAGTGGCTGAATATGCAGGGCACGTCATTTCACTTTAATCGCCTGTCCGCCTTCCAACCGCCTTCGGCGAGGTGCATCTTCCGGGGAAGCATCCACATTGCGCTTTTGATGTGTCCCTAAATTGGGTGGCAATGGGAGATAAGGGTGATGAAAGGATGGAACCGGTTGTACGGGATACGAAGTTGGCGAGGATGCAGGTGGGTGACGTGACCTGTATAACGATAGCAGCGTGTTAACGAACACCGTCAGGAAGGAGAGTGACGTCAGCGAGAACACCTATTCGCCAGACAATTCAGTTTTGCAGAGCTGTGTGTGCCGCCACACAGGTAAAACACTCACTAGCGTCTTCCAACTAATGGGCTCAACGAAACCATTTACGACTTCGGCAATCAGCTCAGCACCGATACGTGCTCTTCCAACTGTGGTTGGATCGCGATTCATGCAAGTTTCCCATGCAGCACATTGATGTGTCATCGCGGGAATTTGGTTAGTCTCGCAATAGTTGTTCTTGTATTGAGCGGCGCAAACTCCGATCTCCTGTACGACATCTAATATAATCCCCAGTAAGCAGTGCTCAAGCGCAGTGTTGATGCAGGAACTTACCCATGGAATATTCCGAAATTCGATGCTCAACATCACGTTGAACAGTTAAAATGAACTGCACGAGCAAGTACAGGAACAGCAACACAAGGGCCAGGTTGAAGAAGAACTGGAGATAGCTGTGCCATGTTAAGGTCCCATCATCGTTGCACAACAGAGCTAGCAATATAAAAAGCTCACCCAAGCAAGACATATGGGGTGTCGGATTTAGGTACGGGCGCAGAGGGCATGTTCAAGGTGTAGTGATTTGACGTGTTTTGTGTCAGGGGTCTTGCTATTGCGTCTTCTTCACTGTCATCTTCGCTAGTATGCTCAGGATCGTCGTTCCTTCTGGAGCGTGCTCGTGCGTTCTGCCGTGACCTATAGACCCTTCTTAGACCACCTGTTGCCACAGCCCGCCCATTTTCCTTTTCACCTTCCTCCGTTTTTGGGGGACTTAAATCAGACATGTCCACATCACGCAGTTCCGGAGCAAGGGGTTGAGGGAACGCCTTTTGTGGAGAGAAGTTGGGTGGTGGTGCCCACGGATATGGAGGGTTTGTCTGGGGAGGAGGGCTCTGGAAGATGAATGGAACATTCCGATTTTCACCAAACGTAGGGGTGAAGTTCGGTGTGGGGAAGGCTGGAGGTGCGGGGTTTAGGTCATTGAAAGGGCCTGCAGGTGTCCTCGCTTGGGACGCGCACACATGCATGAAGGACATGGAGACGTACGTTTTCGAGGCGTATTTGGGTCGTCTGTAGACGTCGCCCAAACCGGTTTCGTACCACTAGAAGGACGAGAGGTAAACTGGAAATCCATGGGGGCTTCCTTTGACCTGTGAAGCGCGTCCATCGCGCTCATAGATAGTAGAGCAGTCTGTCAGAGAGTCATTCGTTCTGTGAGCTCGCGAAGACAAATAAATGGATGGTATACTTCGTACACGTCGTATGCGCCAGGAACCCAGCCGAGTCTCATGTAGCGTGTCCTCGAACAGAGGCGCGCTAGCTGCGCCACAAACTTTCTGCGCGTGCAAGATCACGTGGCCAATAACCGTGTCCTACTCTTACCTTGTCCTTTCCCCGCCATCAACCCCGGAATGCTCAGAAGCGCGTGGAGAACGGCCACCAGGCAGTCGCTTCCGTGGGCGAAGCAATCGAGTCGCCGTTTTCATTCCGTCCCCACTAGCTGGAATGCACCGTCAGCGAACCTTGTGCCCATCGTAATTGAGCAGACGGTGAGTACGCATACCAGATTCTCATATGCACAAGCCCTCATGTTCGTTTCGGCATTGGGCACTCAGGGTCGTGGAGAGCGGTCGTATGATATTTTTTCTCGACTTCTGCGTGAGCGAGTGATCATGCTATATGGACCAGTAAGGTTAGCTCATCTTGACGAGCGTGCTCTGATGTCAACTGTCGATGGGACGTTCAGATCAGAGACACAGACTCGGCGTTGATCGTAGCCCAGTTGCTGTTTCTCGAAGCCGAAGAGACGTCAAAACCAATTCATCTGTACATTAACTCTCCAGGCGGAAGTGTGACTGCAGGCTTGGCGATTTATGACACCGTAAACATGACGGGCTTTCTTCTGGAAGATTTGAGCTGACGCATTACAGATGCAGGTTTGTGCTATGATGCAAGGTATCCGGATAGGGGATGATTCATTCCGTTGATTGCCAGTACGTTTCGTCACCCATACATACTTACTGCGTTGGACAGGCGTGTTCCATGGGATCCTTGCTGCTCGCCGCAGGTTCGTCTATTTACCCCAAGGTTCTTGGATCATAATGGAACATCCGGCAGGTGAAAACGGAAAGCGTCACTGTCTTCCAAATGCCAGCATCATGATTCATCGTAGGGCTTTCCATTGCGCGATTGGCGTGCCACTAATGCTTACTGTACCCCACTAGAACCATCTGGCGGAGCATCCGGTCAAGCCTCCGATATAGCGATCCATGCGAGGGAAATCCTTCGTGTGCGACAATTACTAACAGGTATATATCAGCGACATTGTGCCAAGGAAGGCGAAAGTGAGGCGTCAGGGCTGGAACGTTTTGGTATGGCTGTCGACCGCTTGGGTTTGCTCATAACTGAAATTTGTTCTCAGAAAAGGCGTTAGAACGCGATTACTTCATGACAGGTAAGGGTCCTAGTAGTGGTGGATGTGATTTGCCGCCATATTCACGTTTCGCAAAGCCCGGGACGCCCTCGAATTCGGTATCGTGGACGGAATTCTAGAGAAAAGGCCGAGTTCTGAATCGGAATCCTCCACTTCATGAAATGTCGCAATACATACGAGTTTCTCGCGTGGTTTCGCATTGGCACCTTGCTTGGCACCAGCCTGAGAGAGGGAAGGAATGGCCGTGAGAAGGCAAGATCGTAAGGACCCACGGGACGGTGACACGTGTTGGTCGATGGAGGGATGTCAGGTTGCGAATCTCCGCTGGAGAATTAACCCACATGTAATCGGATCGACCCAGATCTTAGAAAAGGGCCCCTCAAACTGCGGGGTTACATTTCTGATTATTCCTTTCCTGTCCATTTCATCGGTTGGCGCAGAGTCCATTTTCTTACGCAATCCCATGTAGGGCCCATCAACCGCTGCGTACCACATGCCCTCATCCCTCTATCTCGGTCCCGGTCTCTCCTCTTCCTGGGCGTGCACCGCAGCAGCGCCCTTCATAATTAACTATCCTGTGTTTCACTGATCTATCCCCCAAGATCCTTAGTCACCATTCACACATCCATCCGAGATCCATTTACTCGCTCCACTCGTGCGTGTCTTTTGCCTCGCCCCGGAGTATCACCCTGATCTATATATATTCTAACATTCGCATGCTTGCGCCTCGCACTCATTCCACAGCGTCTATCAATCTTAATCAACCATAACCCATTTTGGCACATCCATAAAAGCCGTTGGTCGCCGATTGTGCGGGACAGGGGAATGGTCGTCTGAACAGCCGCATTTAGCGCGTCGCCGACCTGTCCCCAATCACACCATCATTGCCCTGTTGATCGGTAGCAATGCTCTTTTCTCGCTGTGGAATGGTACGAAAATTCCCGCAAGTCGCGTTGCATGGTTTACGCCAAGAACCCACCCATGGCGGGAAACGTGTCCCCACGGGTACTTCTTTGCCTCGAGATGGGATCGTACCGGCCGGCTGCAATGCTAAATGCAGCTGCAGGGTGGAACGCAAGCGGGACTTGCCTTTCATCCGTTCATCTCGAGAGTGAGAGCGTCGTTTTCCCCTCATGTTTTTGACGTGTTGGTGTGATACCTCTCATGGTATGCGCCTCAAATCGACCCGCTTCTCGTCGCAATGGAGGTTGCCACGTTTTCGTATTGCTTCGGCGAAACCCACTGCATGATGCAAGGTGCCATGAGTTAGGGAAATCTCAGATCCCCATCCCCTAAATAGGAACGACCGCCCTTATCAATCTTTCACCGAAATTTCTACCTAGAAGCTCCACCGCCCAGGCGGACGGTCGCACTATAATACGATGCAGACCATCATCTGACTTGTGTGATGACCAATCGATCTTGACTCCGTCGGAGACGCGTGCGTGTGCGCGGGCCTCTCCGGCTGTATCAGAGAGTGTGTCGTCCTTCCCATTTCGAGCGAACGCCATATGGGACTACGGAAGGTGTTCAACGCCGCTTTTCCGCATTGACATGGGTTTTAAGAACTGTGATTCAAGTTGCTCGTCATCCTTTCATCCCTGTTATTTTATTTCATCCCCGACTCTTCTTTTCCGATCAGATAGATTCACGCTAGACCATGTGTGGCTTGTCTCGTCTGAGAAACTCGATGGGGTAATGTGTGATTGTAGTTCCGTGATAGGGACGCTCGGTGAGTTAATGTATACTTGGACATTTGTGTAGGATTCATGAGATAGTGGATATTGTTTCGCCACAGATACTGTATCTGGCTGTATCCACACGTTCACTTTCCTGGAAGCCCTCGCCATTTTTATACTTTTTTCACCACGATTATGAAATGGCGTTGTTTTGATTATCCTCGTTCTCTGATGTTCTCGGTCAGATCCTCGGCAGGGGATGGGTCCCCTCGATCGTCCCCTACTTGTCCATCGGATCAAGGAAACGAACCGTCTGGGAGAGGGACGTATCAAAAAACATGTGGAACTTGCCGCCCTCATCGATCTCGATTTTCATACAAGTTACAATTTTCTTTCGGTTTTTTGCGCGTTATCATAGGGCTCTAGTTAACCTTGACAAATGGCCGTGATGGTCGCCGCGGACGTTCGATCGCAAATTTATATTGAGAGGGAAGGACATGCGTGGTCTTCCCCTGTGGCAAAAGGTGGCGGCTTTTATGAATCCTTGGGATGTGGCATGCGTGTTTCTTATTGAAACGAATGCGCCAAGTTTCGCTACGCGAGATGGCGTAGCGGTCTTGCACGTCAGCCACAGCGTTCTGTACCGATTAGGAGTGGCGATGATCCTGTGCGCTTGCACGCGCCGCAAGATCCAATCGCCCCAGTGGCAAGAGGAGACTGTTGCTATTGCGGGGCTCATAACCTGTTGGAGCATGGGTTATGAGCACCGAAATAGCCCACGTCATCAGCCCTTTTTTTTCCCTTCAATCCATTGTCCGCTTATCGATGCGACCATTTCGAGACAAGCGGGCGGGGGCATTCATGTCATGACGTTTTTTTTTTTGACAAGGAAACATCAGACGGTGGTACTATCGTGGACTTAGTGATGCCAAGTCCAAGTTACCCCAAACTGGAGATGTCCGTTTTACCGTCGATGCGTTATCGCCCGTATACTTAAACGATGCACTTACGTTTTCGAACGACAAGCCACCCAGAACTGTGGCGTCCAACAAGGCAAGCTCAAGGTTCAAGAAACGTTTGAGATCATCCTAATCGAGACCACATGACCTGTGACAATTCTGGCTCAACGTTTGTCGATATCGATATCCGGAAATGAAGCCGGTGTGATAAGAGTACCACACTTGTCACACTTGGAAAATAAAAAGCAACACCCCGTTGGGAATTCGACCGAGGATTACGCCCCGACTGGCAAGGCGAGATTGCGAACCAATCGGGATAGGAATCAGAGGATCTATCGCGGAAGGACGACTGCAACGGCCCACCCCGCCTGCACGCACGCAAGGGATGACATGCCATGCAGACCCTCAGACCGTTTGTAACGCGTGTTTCTAAAGTCCTCCATGGTGGGAAGGTGCGGTGTCTTACCCTCGCCTCGTCCCGTCATCGTTTCCCATCACCGTTCCCGAGTTGGACTGCGATCGCGCTATTGGGCCGTATCATCGCCCACTAACGCCAGTTGATGTATGATCATCGACCGTAATTTGTGCATACGATATAGCTACGCACACAGCATCACGAAGACGTGGAAAGCTAAATGCTGATCAATGAAACTTTAACGAGCAGGGGATGGAAGCAGCCTGCGTACGGATCATCGAGATAGTGTTGCATCCAAGAGCGTATGCTGACGTTCGTGGCGGAATGCCCAAACGCATCGAACCCTTGAGGAATGCAATATCGCTTAGATGCCAGTTGGAAGCACGATCACCGTCCGATGATGAGTCTCAGGAGTCCGGAACACGGGAAGTTGTTGGGATGTCGAGAAGGAGCTCTGAGTGCTGTGCATCGTGAATTAGGCAGCCGGGCTCGCTGTCCACTGGTAGGTTTACCCACCATCAGGAAAATGGTGAAGAAAAGATATAGCATGGTAGGAAAGATAATCCATTATAATTCCTTGTCATTGATTATCAACCCCCCTTTCATGATTATAATCAATTATCCTCTCTTCACCATTTTCCT
>JBBPMU010000023.1:0-138189 GCA_038090475.1 Wakefieldia striispora
GATTGTTCAGAGTGCATCACGGAATGGCGGCACGTCGTATTCAATGCATACCTTTGGTCAGGAGTAGGTGTATCTTCGGTGGGCATTTTCTGTTTTCGGGCAGTATTTCTGGCCCAGAGGGTCTGTGTATCTGATTTGAGATACGTTGTCCCCATATGCTTAGGATTCGGCCTGAGTGTACGCGTCAGTTCCACTTCCCCAGTAAGATGTCAAACGCACGCCAGAGGCACATGCATCGACGTGTAGCGCATGCCAAAGTCATCCTTTTTAGGGTTTGGGATCCCTCGCGGCATGACGGTGTGACGTGTCGGTAGTTGTGGAAGTTGTGGAAGCACTGGGACGAGCGGTCAGCAACTTGAAGCTAGCCGCTCACCCAAGTCGACCTTCCAAATCAAGCAACCATACTATGACGAAGTGTTTCGTTCTCCTCAGGAAATCATTCTCAAGTTTTGACGGGTACAAAATCATCATTGAGAGATAGCATGTATGTTACAGAATTGTGTAGTAGAAGTAACGAAATATGCAACGATACACTCGGTAGTCAAGAGGAAGACAGGATTCACCAAAATGCACACCTAGAAGCAGGCGTCGGTGAACGCAGAGGCTGGAAATGAGGAAACCTTACCATCCAGAGAAACACTGGCAGAGATTCTCCAATGACGTAGCCTGGAGGATGAGTTTATCCACTTGGGCGGAAACGGTGAGCACGACATCGGGGTTGAAGTCTCTGCCTGTGAAGGGAATTGGTTGCCTTGGAACATCATAGCTCGTAAGGACGCACCTGTAAGTTTGTGTTGCACGCGATTATATACGGTTAGCGCTCGTTCGTTCCTGACTTCCTGTCTCGTTCCAGGCTCTCCGATAGCGTCTAGCACGAGTCAGTAAAGATTGACGCAATGAATGCGGACTAAGTACCATTGAAAATGTCGTTCTCGTCTGCGCGCAGTTTTCTAGTCGGGGCCTGAGGGTATGCCGCAACCTTTGCGAGCTCAGCAGCTCTCCCAGGATCGGTGTCGACGTCTAGAAGGAAGCAACAGCCGTAAGATGCTGCGATGCTGCGGCGATCTATTCCACCTTACCTTCCTGCCTCCTTGTGTCAACGTCGGCCTGCATGAGTCGCCAGTTGATAAGTGGGTCGTAAACAAAGGCTTCGAGCACTGCCATCAGTGACTCTTTGTTCGCGCGAAGCACGGACATAGTAATCTCGCAAGTGTGTCTGAAACTGCCCTCGATTCCACTGATCTTAAGGCTGGCGTCAGGATAAGTCAAAGATGATGAACAAAGAAAGCTTACCTCCATGGCATGCGTCAGCATCCTTGTGAGACGGAAAGGTATCTTTTCCGGGAACTTTTCTCGGTGCATGGCAACCTCAAAGCAGTCACCGAAATCGATGTGGACGACCTTTCCGGTGCTCCTCTCGAGAAGAAGATTGGAAGGGTGACGGTCTCCTAACCCTAGAATATGGCCGACCATGCTGTTGACAGCAAGCGATCTCGTATACGTCGCACGTCGCTCTAGCCAGTGCTCGGAATTTAGACTCTTCAACCATAACACTCGGTACAGATCTTGCCCTGTGGTATTCTCGAGGGCGTATTCAAATACTTCTACTTTCTGGAGGAGCGTCAAGTTTTCATAATCAGGTGCCATCTGAAGTAGGCGAAGTCAACATGTCAGGACCTGGCACACACATAACGTCCCGTACCTGAAGCATCAATCGGTATTCGATGTTGAGCAGGACTTTTCGGGAATCACGGTAATCGCGGACAAGCACATGAAGGGTGTCAGCATCTTTGACCCATCCCATCAGACCAGCGTTGGGTGCCAGAGGTATCACGGCATATCGTTGGATGTGCAAGCGTCTCTTGAAGCTATTGGTGTCCACCGAAAGTAGGGTGTTCACTAGGCTGAAAAGTTGCATAACACGCTCGTCTTGACGCAAATCTTCGTGGCCTGAACCCGCAGTGAGTGTGCGAGGATTGACTGTTGAGAGATAACTTACCTTTCAGACCATACATATAATCCTTGCCATCATCACCCTTGAGCGACAGGCGCCTTGGGCGCTGCTTTGAGGCAATGACAGTCAACTTGGTGGCAAAGCTCATAATCTTGATCACCCGCTTGCCACTCTGATAAGTACCTGTCGAAGATCACTTCCTTAAATGCACGCTATATCAATCTCCGCGGAAACGTACCAGGCATGGCAAGCTCGAGGTTTCGTGCCTTAAGTAACTGGGGAGATACATATTGCAAGTCTAGTGTTGTGAGTTGAGGCAATTGTTTCTCCACTTTCCTGAAGACCTAGTTTTTGGAACAAGTTAAGGACGGACACCGGAACAGTGTCTCTCGTCGTACCCCATAATAAATGTCCCAAGCCTTATTCAACTCTGACATTTCTCCGTATGCACGATACCGACGGCACGCTTCGCGGGCTTCATGTAGGTCTCTGCCAAACGCTTGAGCGAATGACGTCTCACGCGCGGTAGTCGGTCCCTGAAGAGAGATCCGTGGGCTTCTCAGGGTACGACTTATATTACACTTACTGCTTCCAGGAGGTCATGCAGAGGCTCCAGAGTAGCAATCATCCCTTCTGGGTTTTTGTCATTGAAGAACAATCTCGAGGCTTCTTCAAGACCTTCATGCCACATCTCGTGCCATAGTATAGCTACACGAATGAGCTCCTGACTGACCACAAGGGCCTATCACATGTCTTGAATAAGCGATCACTAGTGGAAATAAAGACACGCACTTGTTCAACAATAACGGGAGAGTGCTCCTTCATTCTGTCCATGATGCTGAGAGCAGCATTCTTCCGGGAGATACTGGAAGATTTCGATGCCACAGTGAGGGGATATATCAGCGCTTGTGGGTGATGCTTGCCGACTTCAGTCAGCAAGTTGTTGATATTGCGTCTGACGTTTCCGCTCGGAGTCTGGATGCGTGCAATGATCTGGATACCCGTGGTTAATAAAGCTTTGAGACTGATCACGCAATACTCACTTGTGGTATGACCTCTAGCCATGTGTCGACTTCGACGACAGAGAAACCACTAGCCATTGCTTGACTAACATCATCATGAGCACCAAACTTGAACCATAGCGTCAGGAGCCGGAGTGTATCTTGGAGGGCATCCTCGTTACGCAGGGCTATTGAGTGGAAGAAACCTGTGAAGTACCCAGTCAGTAGTATGTTATCCCGGATACCGACGATAATGACCTTGAACTGCTTGTACAATGTGCGCGGCCAGACCACTGCCGGGAACATCACTAGTTGTGTTCTCTTTCTGACTTTCTAGGTGACCAATGACTTCAAAGTTTGCAAGAGCCCACGTATGCCATGCTTTGTACCACTCAGGGTCATAATGGGTGGCAAGGAAATAGGCATGCAAGATGTCTTTGACATTTCGCTTGACGGGAATCAGTCGTTGATTATGCAGACATGCAAAAACTACCCACTGCACCCCAATCCTCCTTGAGCTCTACTTGCCATTGTCCTTGCTTGAAGTAACACCGTGCAAGCAGACGCGACAACTCATCGAGCCTCTGTTTGTTGACGCCAGGCCGCTGAGAGTGTTCCTTAGTTTCCATCTGCAAATCCCTTGCCAAACTTGCAGAAAACTGGCGAAGGAAACTCAGACTTTCTTCCCGAGAACCGTTTGCCCACATGTACTTCAGCTGAGCGTAGACAACATTTGGAGGCGCCTTCGGGTGTTGATGATCATCTCGCATATGCTGCAACTAGTACCTCGAATTAGTAAACCTGACCAAATAACCCCGCAACTGCGGCTCACCCTTTCCGGCGACAGGAGCGAGTTGATCGTCTTCTCTGCCAATGCCATGCGTTCGGATTTTCGACACAGGTTTGCAAATTTAATCCACATAACAGGGTCGTCCTCGGGATTCAAAACGAGCGCCCTGACCTGCAAGATACGTTGCCAGGTCTCAACATCAGGTTGGCATCCTTGCAAGCTTGCGGAACGTGAGTTTAAGCACTTGAAGCAAGGATTGACGCACGCACCGCTTCATCCACGTTTTCCGCATAGCTTGTTGTCGTTCTGGTTGGTCCGCGTATTGCTTGTACATTATGATCTCCTCGAGCTCAGACAACATCTGCGCGCGGACCAGGGTGCTGGTAACATCGTGAGATATCTGAAGCAAAGGTGAAAGATGCTGAACCCTACTTATATGAACGACCATAACCTTCACCAACGAACGACGTCAGCTCTGGCTCCAACAAGTCTCGAGCTTTTCCTATTTCCCTCAGTGCCTTGGGGAATTGATTCTGGTGGACGGACAGGATGGCTTTGTAAAATGCCCGATCTGGCGAATCGCCTCGCATTGTCGAGATATAGTCATCCATGGAATCCCACTCGTGTAACGACCAAGCTGCCGCAGCGGCCATCGGGGCGATTTCTCTACGGTCTTCGTGATTGGCATTTGACCAATTTTCTTCCACCTGTGTTGCGAGTTGGTCCCACTCGCCAAGTGCGTGCAGGCATTTCATGCGTCCAATCTGGATGTCAGGGGCGTCAGGATCCTCTTCCGCTTTCTTCTCATAGGCAGCCAGTGCCTCTTGCCACCTTCCGAGCCTCTCGTACCATTCCTCGTGTTTACTGACGTCGTATTGTTCTCGTGCGATAACGAGCGTGCCCCAGGCCGCGTCATGCTGCTGCAATTTAGTATTTATACCAATCAGCGCCTCGATGATATTCGGCGACGTCTCGGTGAAAAATTCCAATTCCTTGTAGTGTAGTGCTTTTGCATACGCATGGAACCTCATGGCGTACTCCCCAACAGTACGATGTTCTATGGGGAGGGGCTTCTCCTCGTGTTCCATGAATTCTGCGAGACTGAGTAACCGGTGAATTAAGTCGGACGGTGCAGTAGGAGAGGTTATCGCAGCTTCAATGGAGCGCACAAGCCCTTCCTAAGGAGGGTGTCAATGTTTGCAAAACGGTCAACCACCATACTTACTTGATATTGGTCGTACAACTCGGTCCAGCAAGAGATAAAAGCGGCATTGAAAAGCTCCTTCGCAAGGGGTGGATGGAATTCGACCAGACTCATGCAAGCTCTAAGGGCATGGGACGGCGACTCTTTCATGAATTCTACAGAGAGATGGTGCATCCACTCTGTCCAGTCTTCTCGCGTAGAGACAGCGGACACATCCCAGGCTTGTTTCAAATGTTGTTGATTGACCGTCAGCTTGGCTGGCTCAGCGGGTGCCGAGATTTCAGCAACTCTCGAGTTCTCCAACAAATCAATACCGGACTCTTGGGGTAAGCGTTCACCGTTCAAAAGCTTGCTAATGAGGTTCTCATATCGCGGGTGGTGTACGCGGTTTCGGAGTAAGCACTACGAGCCTTCAAATACCACAACAACCAACAGCGGTGAAGAAACGTACCTTGTTGATCATGGGGACGAATATAGCGAAATCCGACCCAAGTTGGACGACGATGGCACACAGCGTATCCATAACCGCCATCCGAAGTTCATTGTTCTGCCCATCAAGAACTCGAACAAGGGGATGTACAATTCGAGATGCGTGGTCTGAGAAGTTGACACGTTGGGATAGATGAGCCACCGTCTGGATCGCGCGTTTGCGAAGGATGGTCGTCGCATCCAGCCTTTCTGCAGCTTTGACGATGATCGGGATGATAAGGTGCAAATATTCCTCGATATTGGCACCAAAGGTTAGGAACGAGTCGAATATTTTGATTTGCGTGGTCATTCTTTTCTCGGTGAGCTCTCCCTCAAAAACTTTGAGAAGAAGCGGCAAGATGGAGGGTAGGAAAGGTCTGAACTCGGCATCCAGCGCCTTCCCTAGGGCTTCGACGAGGGAGACAATAGGGAGTTGGAGTGAAGTGTTGTCCCAAAGGTCGGTCACGAGCTTCCATATCTCGGGCGTGTAGTTCCGTACATGTTGTTTGATGATTCCAACCAAGATTGCAAGTTGTTGTAGGTGGAACTCCTGCAGACGGGCGGTGGATGTGCGTGCAACAGCAGCAAACGCCGGGATAATCTAAGAGCGATGTCAACTCGAGCCTTGTACCGCTTGTCAGCAATCAATACCTGCGGTAGGAAAGTGACACATTTCAAGCCCTGGGTCTTGAATATATTCATGATTGCTTCGATGACAGTATGATGATGGTTGCTTGTAGATTGATCCCTCAAGACAGCCAAGAGTGACGTGATGACCACCGTCTGATAGTAGTCGTCAGAACCTGTCAAGGAGCCGGGGCTCGTGATGGCAGCAGTATTGACGGCCGGGAGGGTCCCCTCAGCAGCTCCATCTTCATCTGGTTTTGTCTGCACGAGGTTTAAGGAGAGGGATTTGTGTAGGTCATGTACCTTACCTTTCGCCTGTAGGGGTCGAGCGCGCCAAGGATGCCCAAGACCTTGACAACTTCTCTGACAACTTCACGACGTGATGAGCCGGACTCCGTCCTCAGAATTCTTCCGAGAATTGGGAGAAGCTGAGGGTAATCAATCAAGGGAGAAATGACGTAACCTGTGCTTGAACATAGCTGACCCAAGGTGCGCAAGGCAGCATCTCTTTTGACGTGCGCTGGATCCTGTAATCTAGATATAATGACTTGCATTAGCCCGGGAATGTGGGGTGTGACGTCCTCGCCTCCCACAGCGGCGAGTTCTCCAAGGCACATCAGAACGTTCGCGGCAACTGCTGGGTTGCTATCGTTGGCCTTTGGAACAAGCACGCGGAGAATGGGAAGAGCGTATGGCTTGATGAGTCTCTGTGTGGCGCTAACGAGTAAGGTGAGAAGACGAGTGCAATCTTCACGGTTGCGTCTGGAGAGACGTGAGGTGGAGGAAAGGAAATTAAGGAGATACGCACGTGACGGTGGCATACTCGAGCTCGGTGAGGAGTTGTATGAGCGTTTTTCGGAGAGAAGGCATGACATATGCGGGGTTGTGTTTGGCGAGACGGCCGATTAAGCCGACGGCGGTGACGCGGTTCTCAAAGACCTCGTCATTGAGAGAGATGAAAATGGACCGCACATTCTCTGCTTGTGCGAGATGTTTATCAAATCGCTCATGCAGTGAGGACAGCACTGTCTGTCGGATAGTGGGGTCTGCCAAATAAGGACCTCAGAAAAATGTCATGTATCAGAATAGATGCAGTGCTCACCCGGATCCGCAATGCCGACAGTGAGCAGTTTATCCAGCACGTCACTGATGATTTCGATGGCATGACTGCTTGCCTGGTAGCAAATCGGATCTCGCACGAACAACTTGCAGCATGTCAGCGCGCCCGCCCGTCGCACGTCCGCGTTATCGTCTTCCAGGTATGGTAGCGCTGCACTTCGCACGAACTCGTTCAACACGTGTCCTACGCAACTCTCAGCTCATGTTCGAGCGTCAGTCTAATCCTCTTACCGCTGAAGTCGAACGATCCTAGTGTCGAAAGCGCAAGTGTGACCAACTCCGGATTCTTTCCCGCCTTCGTAGCGGATAAGTCGCGCGGATGAGCTACCACATCACCCCGCGCCAGCGACGACGGCGCACCGATAACCTTGTATGGTTGTCCGATCAGTATCACGGAGAGCAGATCCAACAACCGATCTTGGATAGTCTTTAGTAAAGGCGGAATGTTCCTCGCAATTGCCACCAGCGCTTGGCGCAGTGGCTCGCTCAATCCGCATGCAAAGAAGAGGTCTAGCTGATCATGTAACAGCTTCGTTAGGTTCGGTCCAACAGCCGACGCCAGCATCCCAACACATTGGAAAATCGGCTCTTCCGAAGGTGCATTCTTCTTCCTGTGACGAGTGAGCAGTAGCAATGCAACCAACGTAATGTACGTACCCTCTTTGTTGCAGTCCAAGTTTGATCTGAACCATAATGGAGTCGAGAAATGGCTTCATGTCACTTCCTACCGCAGTTGCAGTGTGTCCAATAGCAATAAAGGCTGACATCTAGTAAGTAAACATGACAGCCGTAGCGCAAGAACACCCTACCAAAAGATCGCTCGTTGGGTTTCTCGAGCTGTGTAAGAAGATGTCCCATCGACTTGTGCAGGTAATGTTCGGAGAACGTTTGGGTGTCGTATGCTGCAAGAGTGGGTATCAGCGTGATAACCATCTTGCGCACCAGACTATCCCTGTGAGACTTGAAACGGAGGATCTGTTCCGCTGTATCTAAGAAGGACTCCCGCATAAACTGACAACCAATGGATCAATTCACCGTCTCATATTGCGAATGACGCCACACCCACCGTGTCCCCGTGAAGTAACAACTCACGATACATGAGCAAGGATCCGTGAATCACCTCAGGTTGTGCCATCTTCAGCCCAAGCTGAGCATCCTGAAGAATCTTGATAAGATACGCTGTGCGCGTCTGCCGCTCTCTGTTTGCCACAATCTCCAGACATGCCGCCAATAGCTCCGCAGCGCCTTCCCGAACCATGACACGGGGGTCACGGAGTGGTATAAGAATCTTGTCAAAGACAAGACTGATGTGGGAATGAAAGTAAGTCGCGCTATTGCGTGCCAATTCCTTCAAGATAAGGACCCCAGCATAACGCGGTGGTTCTGGACCTTGCAGGAGTTCTACAGCTGCTGGCACTTCAAGGTCCATGAACCCTTCTCCAAAGTCGGCACCACCGATTGCAGCTATCTGCCCTAGAGTCTTTGAGGCAGCCAACATGATGTTGACGTCGTGATTTGGAAGGAGTTGTTTCACATAATTGTAGAACCTGTAGAGGTAGCGCTTTGAACCGACTATGTCTTCCCCGTCGTTCTCCAAAAGATGGTCTGTGGGACTTTAGATACAAGGCAGGACGGGCAAACGGAGCACAGGCGAACCAATTGCTAACAATCCCCCAAGTCTCTCTACATTATTCTGACTGTGCATGAGGTCGAATATTCGTTTATTGATGTCGTCATCCCACAGCTTCACTGCAGCATCGTTGGGCATTTCAACCACTGTGGTAGCAACCTACAATAATTCAACAAAGTAGCCAGATCGCACACGTCAGATACGCACATAGCGACGCAAGTCGACCGCGGCTTGAACCCGGGCCTCGTGACTAGGATTCCTGAGACCTTGAAATATCTGACTAAGGTTATCCGTATGGATTGAAGCAAGAGTCGACGCCATGCTTGCCGCTGACACAGATACTGGCCAGGGCCGCTGTCTTGAAAGAGTTTATAAATGAGTGTGAGCAACGTTACCCAAACGGAACTGATTTGGTTGTTTGCATTTGTTGAATTCTAAGGCTCCGGGATCTGCTTTTGGTAAGACACCCACATACTACACCGCCTGATTACCTGGATGCGACTTCGCAGATCAATTATCAGGGCGGCGGAAGATGGAGAGACCGGACTTATAAACCAAACGGACATGAACGAGAAGGACGCCACCACAAGCCTCCTTATTTGTGGTGTAATGTCCGGATCGACTCGAGCAGAAGGATAATTCTTAGAAGTTACATTTGCACGCTGAATCCCACGGACATCGGCCTGGTGGTCTAGTAGTATGATTCCTTGTTAGGGTTATCACCATATTCGAGGAGGTCCCGGGTTCAATTCCCGGCCAGGCCCGCGGCATGATGTTTTTGCTATCTGATTGAACATCTTTTTCAAGTTCGCGACTGTTTCCATTTGTGGCTCCGCTTGTCATCGGACACGATATGACTTCAGAAGCCGCCGATATCGCAGGAAATGATGTGGCAGCGGAATGTGCCAGAAGCAAATCAGTTGTGAAGAATGCTGATTTGAGGTTGAAGGTCGATTTGATTTGCCCGTTTACTGTGCGCGTACTGCATACTACTATCTCATTTCGCGTCACGGCGACTTTGCAACGCTCAGGCTCGGGGGTTCCACAGCCATAATAAGGTCGATACGAATCATATCATGCTGGCGGTTTCTATCGAAGCGATCATCATCCCTTAATGAAGTACTCCGATCCCAGGGCACCTGAGGTGGCATCGCGCGAGTGTCGCCCCATTTTCTTTGGTGAAACACCGGCTGGCTAGCCGCGCCAAATCTGGTGGCACATAGCGTTTCTCATGATACGGAGTGGCGAGACCGGCACGGGGCTACCCCAAGATGCTTAAAGAAAACGCTGCTGGACGATTGGCTGGAGGATCCGTGCGCGCGGACCTGGTTCTGGGATAGACCGAATTTGAGTCCGAGACAGAGCGAGCCAATCTGTGCTTGCTTATCTCATTCCGAATATTGCGGAACTCGGATCACGCGTCTACTCCGCGTCCGATAAACAACGGGTGTGCTCTAACGGCGCAGACGCCCGGAAATGCTGATAAACGCTGTTTTTCCATGCGACGGTCCCTGTCCTCGCTTCTCCCCTTCACACCACCATTACCGTAATGCCTGTCCCACCGCTGGATGTTCACGACCGCGCATGCTGTCTGTCCCTCAAGCGTCTCTTCTCCTCTACTAGTACACCCTCACGTTCTCCGGAGCCGAACCCATCTTCTCGCGACGTGACCGTCAAACGTGTGGACCCTGTCATCATCATCGTTTGTATACTCGTTTATGAAATTCCGTGTGTCCTGACAGCCTTGCTTCCACGTCAGCAGCCTCCCTATGACGATATTCCCATATCCTTCGAATCTTGCTGTGACTTTTCGAGTCCAACCATGCAGAACTTTGATCCTCCCCCCACCTATTGTGGACCCCTCCCCCGGTTCGACACGAAGCACGAATTTATGACGACCATCGCTACGACGATCGACACTATTGACGTTGCCCTGAGATCTCTAAGTCTCCGCATACACGGTAGGTAAATACGGTCATGAGAAAGTAACGCTTGCCGACGTTTTGCCGCAGATCACCCTGAGCTCATGTTTGAGGAACAGTGCGTCATTGTCAACGTGTTGTCGTCCTAACATAACCTTTCAATCAGATATGCCCATGATGCGCTCACAGACTTTATGGAGAGTCACGGTTTTGCCGTGACCCGGCACTATCTCGGCCTCCAAACTGCCTGGCGGGCAGAGTTCACCCACGGTAAGGGTGGGAGGACCATAGGCGTAAACGCCGAGATGGACGCATTGCCCCTGATTGGGCATGCCTGCGGTCATAATTTGATCGCAGTGAGCGGCGTGGGGGTGGCCATCGCAATAAAATCCGCATTGTTGGCACACAACCTCGCCGGGAAGGTCGTTCTACTGGGAACACCCGGTGAGTTTAGATTCGTGGAAGTACACGGCGTAACCAAAGCATAAAATCCGATCAGGCGAAGAAACTGGTGGTGGAAAAATTATCTTGCTTGAACGCGGTGGTTATGATGGGATGCACGCCTGCCTCATGTGAGTCGTGTCTGTGATTGCTTGTGTCGGTGAGAATATCACTTATTGTGTTTTGCAGGTGTCACCCATCCGCGGGTCCCCTCAATTCCTTGTCTACTGGACCATGTCTAGCAATGCAACCGATTAACGTTGAGTTCTTTGGACAATCGTGAGTAGAACACATAGGCTTTTTGTCAAAGATTCATGGGGGGAAATAGCGCTCATGCCGGGAATGCTCCATGGGAAGGCGCGAATGCTCTGGATGCAGCATTCCTCGCGTATTCGAACGTTTCAGTCCTCCGCCAGCAAATGAAACCGGACCACAGAATCACCGGCGTCATCCAAGGTTGCAAAGGCTCGCCAAACGGTAGGTCGTCGTCACAAATCCGAGCAATGAACGTGCCTTGATTTCATTAGTGATACCTGATTACGCGCACATGCGCTGGCTCCTCCGTGCACCAGACCGCGATCAGTTGCAACATCTGCGGACGCGGGTGGAGGCGTGTTTCAAGTGAGGCTCGCGACTCATTTTACGGCTATGGCTTTTGATGGTTTTTAGGGGAGCGATTACTGCCACAGGATGCCGTCTCAAGATTGCCGAGGCCAAACCCTACTACGATTTGCGTCAGAACGCTGTCTTGGGTACGTCCCTGTGCCCCCCACCTCCAGGCAGCGCTTCAACCTTGTACCAGGGAGATACTTCGCGCAAACTATGGGTAATTATTTCGGAATGAATACCCAGCAAGCTCCGTTTGGAGCTTCCACAGACTTCGTGAGTTTTGTAACCCGCTGGTCCCGGATGAAAGTTTTCGTACTATTCAAGTGACTAACTAGGACTTCCGTTTAGGGTAACGTCTCTTACGGCAAGTGCATCACCTGCGGCACACCCCAGCATGCTAACGTCACATGATATGTTTCAGAGATGCCATCTCTCCATCCCACTTTCGGTGCGCCGCAAGTTCCGATGTGATTCGTACGGCACAGCTAATCTTGATCTGCTCGCGTGATAGCGATTCCAACGGAACCAAATGGAGGGAACCATACGCCAGAGTTTGCGACCTCTGCACGAAGCATCGAGGCCCACAAAGCCTGCATGGCAATCACCAAGGGCCTTGCATGGACAGGTTTTCTTGTTCTCGTTGATGATGAATTCTACGCCGAGGTGCGTCACTTGATGTCACATGCTCCTTGGGAGATGCCAATGTTCCTCGACAGGTAAGAAACGAATACCAACGAACTGTGGGCGCATGTGGCACACGCTGAGACGTGTACTCCATGTTAGCGTATCTTATCTTTTCATCGCGCTGTAACAGTAGCTCTCAATACCCACAAAAAACCAAGTCTCCGTATTGTTCTACCAATTTCGGAACACGTGCAGATTAGAATAGGAAGTGCGTAAGTCAATGAAACTGAAGTATATCCAGTGTGAAATGTGATAGAAACTTAGTGTCATGTCTCATGAGGTTGAGAAGCCTCCGCTTCTTCAGTTTGATCTCCAGGGTCCTTGGGTGGCGTGTGCTTGCCATCTCTCCGTCCCCTTGCTTGAGCACGCAGCTGCTGGTGTTTCGACTTGCCAGTGGCAGCTTCGGCCACCATACTGATCATAGAAAAAACTCAGCTTTGTCCAGTGAATTCCATCGCTTCATTGCACGTACCGTTCAAGTTCTCGACGATCCTCGTCGGAGTCATCCGGGACTGTATTCTTGAAGATGTGGCCGATAATCAAGAGACCCTTCCCGTGCTGTGTAAGCAGCCATAACGTCGCGATCCCACCCGTCAGCATACCTTAGCTCTGTTGAGAAGCACTTGATCGGAAGCGTTGCGGTCTTTCAGGACATTATCCACAACCTGATCAAGGTTAATTAGACTATCAAACACGAAATTTTTTAGGAGAGAATCAATTTACCTCTCGTAACACTTGCACGACTTCAAAACGGGTACCTCGCCAGGAAGCAAGTAAGATCTAGGGCACGCTTCCGTGTGTTGTACGTCGAGGGTATGAGATGGACTGCGTACCTTCCCTGTCATGTCTTGCTCCATAGCATATATCATTTCTTCAGCCACTTCACCTTTGGCTTGTAACTTCTCCATCTCCTGCATAAGGGATTGAACGCTAAGTCTAAATAGCGATCAGGATCAGATCTCGGGATTGTCTCTTTCTTATGGATTGCCTTGAAAGAAACATACGCGCTCCCAATGACGCCCCATGCGTCCTTTGCAACCGATCCCTTTTCTTTCATGCGAGACCAGAAACCTCCGCTGAAATGGTGTGAACTCTAAAAGAAGATTGTCACATCGCAATGACTCACAACCCAAGGAATCTCTTCGACTTCAAGAACGAAGTCGCTTTCATGCTGTAGACGGTGCCAATAGCGTGTAGCAACTAAACCCAGTGCTCATGGATCGAACACGCGTAACGTCTAATAAGGAAACATTGACTCACTTCGACACCAAAGCTCTCTAGTTTCAAATCCTCGGCCTCCAGTTTGATCTTATCCTGGAACGTATTGGTTTCCGGATCATCTTTTTCTCCGGGGCGTTTAGCCTCGACAAACGGCCTGAGCCGTTCGACCAACTTCGCGGTGAGTATTTTCACACGTTCTTCCAAAGCCTTCTTTCGTTCTTCATCGAGTTCATGTAGTTTCTTCTTTTGCTCTGGCGTCAACCTATTGCGCCTCTTGGAGGCTGTGTGCATGTCCTTGTCTTTCTCCTGCAAAGGGGACGCGGGAGCGCTCTTTGAACCATTCTTGGACGGAGACGGGTCGGGCGACAATGTACGTTTAGACATATCCTCACTACTGACTGAGGCTTTGAGGGCGACTGCGGATGTGTCGAGACAATGGGCCGTCTGAGCGGTTTCCACAGGAGTCGTGGGTCGCGTCGATGCCTTTTCCCGAGGAGGCGTAGCGGGTGGAACGATGCCTTCTTTCTCCAGCTCTTCGCGCTCCTCGTCAGTCGCCACTGTCTGTGCTACCGAGGTCATTTCCTTCATCAAGGATATTTCCCCGATCTAGCAATCGTTGAGACAATGACGTAACACAACTCCGAGGAATGGGGGAACGCACGTAGTCTTGGAATCGTTCTCCGCCAAAGACATTGGCGAAGAACATGGCGGCGTCTTCCATCTCGTTGGTTTCCTTGTCCGCCTGCCGCAGTGTGCCCTTCAATGCACCATCACGAATCCCCATGAAAGACAAGGCCTACCATCGACTTTCCATTCTTATCGTATACGGTGCGAAGATTCTGTCCGGAGAAGTATCAGCTCTCCGTATCCCCGAGGAGCCAGAAATGACCACCTACAGGATCGGATAGAACTTGATAAGCTTTGCTATGAACACGAGGCAGACACGTCAACAGTCGTTCCCCACCTTTATTTAATTTGACGGTCGACTTGCCTTATTTCTTTGAACTTCTCCTCTGCATCGGGAGAGGGGTTCTTATCCGGGTGATACTGTGTTACAAGACGTGAGATATCCTGCCGAGTAGGAAGACCTCCAAGTGCGAAAAATGGGACGAACCTTCATGGCTTGTTTTCGATATGCTTTCTTCAAATCTGTATCGTTCACTTCCACGGGGACTCCCAGCTGTAAATGCAGGGGTTAAACAGAGCATGAAGAAACGATCAGTAGGACGGAGGCGGCTTCCCGCACGCACCAAGTCATAATACTCCGTTTCTACTGGCGGCATGGCGGATATGCCGTGGCACGTTCAGGGTCGTGAAGTTGGATCGTCAGATAAAGTGTAGAGTCTAGGGCGGTATCGTTGTAAGGGATATTGAAGCGAAGTCCTGAGTGGTGTTGATGCTGAAACAAAAACGAGAGCGGAATGTTGCAGAGGCGTAATCGGGATTCACAGCCACACAGGATGATGATGACATACTGGCGCAGCTTGGATAATTTCGAGGACAGGAACGGGCTACATTTGAATAATATATCGAAAAATAGGTTAACAACGTGCGTGGATGCCTAAAGCGAATCATGTCCAGTGTGTGGATCCGAACAACAAGATGCAGGTAGTGAAACAGTTCAAAGCTTGGGAAGATCTAAATAGAACGTGCGGAGAAAAAGAAAAACGCTACGACTGCTCGTCTATTGCAAGTACACTCGTGGAAAATCGGACAGCCTTGCGTGGTGTTGTCGGTCTCGTGCTGTCGCTAGCGGATGATGTAAAGGAGCTTGCACGACCGAGGGAGGAGGGTAAACTAAGGGGTCGGTAGCCTGGTATAAGCTTGGACATGCGAAATCGCAAGGAGGACAACGGACGAGAGGGGGGAGATGTAGCGGGGCCGGCCGAGGTTACCACGGATTGCGGCTGTGAGACACCGGATGACAAAAATTGCTGCTGCGGATGAAGGGTGGAAGCCGAAGAGCTCGTTTTTTTCATGGAGGACCGCGGCGGCGGGGGAGGAAGGTTGTGTCGGGTGGTGGGATGTTGGGAGGAGGAAGATGAGGTGTCTTGGAAATGATCTGGGGAAACAGAGGGGGGTTGAATGGGCATGTTCAGGCTGCGGCAAGAAGGGAGGGAGGGGAGGGGATGGCACTGGGGGGAATTCGCGACGGGTCTGAGATGGGGCGTGCGCGAAACATGGAGACCCATCGCAATCTGTTCTATGGTTGGACGAGAGTCAAGATAACGTGAACGGCCGGCACGTGAGGTGTCGTAGGCATGTCGTTCCTCAGGGGTAGAATACATGGCAGCACGCTGAGTGGGGAGGGGTGTGAGAGATGCGAAGTGGGCATGGTATATAGGGCGACGGACGGGGATTTCGTTATTCTTTCTGCGTGGAGAGGTGGGTGGGCTGAACGATTTTCGCATGGAGACGAAGAAGCGAGAAGCGGTGCCCGCGACACCAAGGGTTGACGGTGGTGGGGTTTGGGACCCGTGCGAGCGGGAGGTATCGATGTGTGTCGGGGGTGACCGTGACGGGTGATGTGTCTGGGGCATGTCAAGTTGGTATGTGCAATTTTGGCACTCAGATGGGGGATGAATTGGAGTGTGGTAGTGGACAACGTGGGGCGGGTATTGATATGTACAATTGGTGTTTCGGACGGTGTGTGCGCGGGCATACGTTGAACGTCCCGATAGCGGACGTTAGCGGTGTGTATATGACTAGCGGCGATGACCACACACTCCGTAGTGAGTGGCTGTGCAGTTCAACAAGCCAAATTAGCCACGTTGGGTGCGGCTCTTCCACAGCTTGGTCCGACTCGCTGGGGCCATTCTTACCCGCTCATGTTCTTTGACAGTACATGTTACATGGCACATATCGCTGATGTGGTTTGTCCCCCACTACTCGTCTAGGATCTCTCAAACCTTCGAACCCTTTCTAATTCAGTGCATGAACCACGTCTTCCATTTCATTCATAATTCGTCTTGTCACATTCCCTTGGCTACGACACCCTAGAACGTGACACGCATCCGTTTCGGCACGAAACACAAACCAGTCCGGTTTGTCCCCGCTCCACAGGCGGAGATTCGGCGCACACGACTGTCGACATGAGAAACGCGGAGAATTGTAGCAACTCGTAAGACAATGATTGGATCCCAAATAAGAAGGTGTTGTATAGCGTCTTATTGTTTGCCTCCGCTTCTCAAGACCTCAACATATGTATCGCACTGTGGCCCATTTTGACGCTGGGTTCTATTGTCGTTAGCATATAAGAACACCACACTTGCCCGAGGGTTCTCCTCGCATTGTTTGCCAACGGTATCTTTCTTCTCCTACTCCTCTGAGAGCTCTGCAGGCTATCCGCTCCTTTCTTCGTCTGAGACGATCCCTTGAACACTACTTTCCTATCCAACTTTCCTAATGTCATCAACATTAACATCCATGGCTATCAGCGCCCCTTGCCGCGCTTACCACTTTTCACATCTCCCCGAGCCCTGGATCGTCGAGACGAAACCAATGTAAGTAATCAAGTTAACACGTCCATCGCCCCCATCTGTTAATCAAACTCGTTTTCATAGCTGCAAGACACGTGCTTCCTGCACCAAGTTCATCGAACGCCAGGTCATCCGGGTCTGGAAGCGTGTCACGGGGGCGACTCGCAAGCAACAGCGAGCTTCCTTGTTGCCAAAGGACTTTGTCCTCGTCACGTCTCGCCGTCGCAGCGTGATGTTTCGCTGACCGCCCATATGCTTATATGCATAATACCCCCTCGATAATGACGCACATGATCCCGATATGAAGCTATGAGTATATGACAGCGCCGCGCGCCTATCACTCTCGATATTTCATTGTAACCCATTTCATCATAGGCCTACAGATCTCTTTCTCGCATTAGTTTTCACATGGACACTACTCTAGATCACGGCTGTTTCTTCCTAACCTTTTCATCCCTGGGTGCATCGCCACAATAATCTTTGTATCACTGCACGACTAATTTATGTAGAGTTAATCAGATTTTTCACGTCTGCCTCCAAGATATGCGGCCCATCCTGAAATGCGGCTGCGGGATGGACACAAATAACAAGGACGAGTACATATTGATTCAACAAGTAAATGTAGTTTGTAGTTTGGGCTACCAATAAGTACAATCATGTTAAGGAAGGTGTCACATGCCATATATTACGAGGGAGCGTGGGTTATCAGGAGAATGTCCTATAGGAATCGTGCACGCATACACAGTCCATGCGGATGAGTCAAATCGAGTTCAGATCAGGCTCCCCTTTGGAAGCCAGATCTTCCACAGGCAGCTCGTCGTCGTCGTCGTCGAGGGAACCCAGGTCCATTCCCTGGTAGAAAATCATCAACACTGGTAGTATGGTTGGATAGACCTGATGACGTACGCCTAATGCGCCGAGCTGTGCGCAGAACCCGTTCACGGTACGACGAAGTCTTACAACCCACTTCTTCAACTTGTTCCTGTCGACGTTGGCCTCTCGGAGACGTTGCTCGGTTTCATCAAGCCTTCTCTTCGTGAGATCGTATTCTCTTTCGATCTCCTCCTTTTGTTCCTTCAGTAAAATTTTCTAAGATACGTATGTGAGGAGACTCCCATTGAGCTTAAGAGTGAGGAAGCTACCTCCCGACAAACGCTCGTGAACTTGGTGTACCAATAATTTAATCTGCCCTGTGATGTCGCTGTGTCCTGCAATAATTCCCCTATACCTTTATCCGTCGAACTTCCGTCGGAAGCAATCTCATCACGGGTATTAATAGTTGGCGTCAGTGGCGCATTAAACGGAGAAGGTGCAGCTACTAGATGATCTCCGTTTCGGGGGTTCGATACGGGCGTCATATAAGGATTGAAGGATCTCGGTGCCGCTCTAAACATTGAGTCCGAATAATCAGCATCAACTGGAGGCAAGTCACAGAACTTACGGGGTTTGTGCGACAATCCGAACGGGATCACCCTCAGATTCAGGGCACATGTCATAGCGGTCATCCCCGCCACTGAGATCTTGAGCACATAAAGAGGATTGAAGAGGTACACACACTTACACGTCAGGTTCTCCATCAGAACCTACCGCAGTCAATTCAATGTCAACCATGATACCATTGTTCGGCAATTCGATCCTGCTTTGGGTATTGTCCCGGCTAGTTGCCTCGGGCGACTCGGAGTCGGAGGAAGTAGTCACAAGCACGCTTGGGTGGAGAACGATTTCGTTACTGGTTGTCTCAGAGGACGACGAACGGTCGATAAATTGCAAGCTCGTTTGGATACCTAAAGTACTGGTTCGGTGTGATTGAGTTTGACGTTGTATCCTCTGCTCTCTCCTCTCTTGATAAGACTGAAGTAATAATGCCATTAACTGGAATAGAGTAAGCAAAGGTCTCCCAGTCACGACACTATTCGTTCATACCTCTCTCTTTGTAGGTGCTTGGCCCTTTGGGAAGAAATGGCGTTTGGCCAGTGCGATAGCCCCACGATATTGTTCATTGTACGGGATGTCCCCATTATCGTAATATCCCCTCAATTTGGGAAGAAAGGACGCAAGCCTGTCCATGTCGTTGAGGAACTCAGTTCTTTCGATGAGATAGACCGGACCGACGTTCTCCTAGCTGCTGGAAGTATCCTTATCGCGTCGATCGTGTTTGGATCATTTCTATCAACGATCAATTCGACATGCCCCTTTTGAACCTAGAATCATTTCCCCTCAGACGGTCGTCCCAATGACGTGACAAAGAAATGACTCGCCGTGAGAAGCAAGACAGCAGCAGCTTGTTCAGCCGTCATCTTCCTTTGCCTGGTTCCCGTGCCCCTCCCTCGAGAATTGACTGAAACGAAGATACACCATAATGGCATAAATACCATAGACACAGCGAGTCGCCGAGTTTATAGAGATGACATGTAAGACATACCTCCCTCCATGAACTCGTTAAACTGCACCTCGAGCGGTACGTCGAGGTCGCTCTGTCTGTCTTCTTCCGGGTTTCGGGCTCGCGTATCAGTAATGAATGCGAGTTCCGTGATCACCTCTGCTCGCAGGTAATGCTAGTGTCAGTGTCGATCGTGTCGCAGTAACTGATGTCAGACTCACTGCTTGGATTGTTTGCATATCCTAGGAGTTGCAGGCTCCCTAACGCCTTTAGCTGCCGACGAGCCTGTCTTCGAGTTGGTGGCATTCTTGGCAAGATCGCAAAGTGTCTCTGCTTGATGCTATCAGGTTATGGGGAGAAACAAGTGATCGCATAGCCTCGAGAAGCGATTCCGCCTTTATAACAAAAGAGACAAAGAAGCCTGAGAGCGGTTCAGGAGCTGACAAGCGGGGAATCCAGGTGCATCGTGGTCTTAGACTATAATGCTGGCGAGGCCGGCCGTCGTCCTTGTTCCCGAGTCGGTAATGTCCTTGCGCCCCGGGTATCCAACTGGAGTCACCAGAACAACACGGTTTTTCACAATTAAAGATCATAATCGAGCGGAAGCACGGTTGCAAGCCATCTGGTGATAGTGCGGGTGAATCGTCCTTTTGTTGGGAGCGTACCTTGTGGAGGTTTCAACTCTCCGACGAAACACCACACAATAGCTCGATGGCTGCTTGCACGTTCTACCCGTGGTTACCATGGATCGTACCAACACGCACATCATTAAAAATCCCCGTATCTACAAAACAAAACAATATGGGCTAGTGGGTCCCAATGTACGATCTACAACTAAGATAACGGAAGAAGCAGTATCCATGCCAGCTACAACTTGAAATGATCAGCCCAATGTCGCAGTACACCTTCTCCCTCCAAATGGAACGCGAAGCGCTTGACATCTCGACAAACGATCATAGCATGCGAGTTCCGGACGTTCTCAAAAAATGCGCGTTCTTTCTGCAGCTGAGGTATTTTGTTCAGGTTCTGCATGCAGCGACGCTGTACCGGAGTAAGCAAGGCCTGGTATGGTGAAGGTGCCGAGTCTGCGCTAATATCTCGGTGCGTCAGAGTGCCATCGACAGCACTTTTGTTAGGCAAGGTTGAAGGAGTGCCTTGATCGTACATATCAAGGACGACGCTCTCCACATCGGCTTCTAGTTCTGCGATAATATGAGCCAATCTCTCCTGGTTCGACTCCTCACCCTCGAGCGTTCTAAGGCGAGACCTTGAGTGGTGAGACGAAATCGAAAGGCGCACGAGTGCGAGCGAGATAAAAGCAGGTAACAACACCGGAAGGAGTGCGTATACAAGCTAGTCACAAACCACAACCTATAAACAAGTGCACTAACAGAATCCAACGGACTCACAATATTGAGGGGGAAAGGACCCTGGAGCGAAGGCGGCACTGGAGGAGCCGAATTTCGGACTCTTGTGAGCCAACTCGTCTTTTCTCGTTCCGGAGGAGGCGGAGGTGGGGACAACATCCTATATGACTTTATCACGCGCTTATATTCGTCGTGGAATTTTCTAGAGAACACTGAGTGCTTGAAAAGCTGATGAAGATGAAAACACACAGTTCGAGGCCGTTCTTCTCGTATTCTGCAAACAAATCAATCTCTTCGATTGCCGCAGTGATATAAGGTACCGTGAGATCATTGATCCTGCAAGAAAATCAATATCATGTTTCTCCGCGAAATTATCTCCGCTTACGCGTTGGCATAGATTCGCATGTTCGGAAAGAGTAAGAGGGCTTGATAGAAGATGTGGTCTACGTGCACACTCAGAATTTGCGGCGCTCCCAGAAAACAAAACACACTAACCTGGATCAGCAAGAACATCCAGAAGAGGCCTACCTTTTGGCGACCATTTGTCGACACAAAAGAACTGTTCCCCAGTTCGCGACAGAAACCTGGGTCCGATGAAGTTTGCAATTGCAGAAAGGGCGGAAGGAAATCTAGGTATGCCAATGTGCGGTGTAGCCACCGTATTGAAGTTGACAGGTGTCACACTCCCGAAGAACTTGTTCTGGTGTAAGATCCTTGACTTGACGTCAACACTCGCGTGCATGGGGAATGAGCAACACATACCCAACGACGTAACGTGCAAGCAAGCCCCCTAAGCTGTAGCCCGTTATCGAAAAGCGAGTGACCTTCTTCCCCTGGTCCTCGTACACCTTGATTTCCTCCAAGATCTATGGCCAGGTGAGCAAGTGTGTCAAGGGGGGAGCCAAATAGAGAGACAGTTCACCTCCTGCGCAACCCGTTCACCCCCCCAGTCGATTCCATCATACGTCGACTCGTCACGGTTTGTTCTTGCCACCAGGACTGCGAGTTCCGGACCGTCGGACTCGGAGACAGCGCTCCCAGTACCCTTGACCTCACGGATGATTTTGTCCATGTGGGCAAGGTGGGCGGGATTGCCCCACATGCCATGGATTAAAACGAGAAGGTGGATATCTGGCATGGACGTGTGTGTCTGCGCACGACCCATATCGCCAGTCACTGTAAGTTATCAATCATACCCACCCTGAACGCGCGCAACGTACCTGGAGAACGAAGGCAAAGAGAGTAGAACTTTGCAAATGTCAGCGTGTGGACGGCGAGATGCAACCTGACGATTTAATTCATGGTGCTGTGAATACTGCAGGCATGCTTTATGGAGGGTCTTCCGGTCCCATGCGTCACCACCGTGCCGGTTTGGTATTCGTGCGACAAACCTTCCTGCTGCAGTGCCACTCGTCGTTTCATTAGTCATTCGTATGTAGTCACTCGAACTTCTTGCCAAGGTTGATTCAAGGTATTTGTACTCGGGAACATAAGTATTATCAAGACAAGCAACAAACGATTCTGTCAGACGGCACCACCAGCTAGCTCGTCGGAACAGTACAAGTACAAACTGGTCAAGCAGTGGAAGGAGTATCGTACAGGAGGACCAGGGACGTTGGCCAAGGGCAGCGGAACTGCTGGGTGTCCAAGTAAACATGGCACAAGTGTTTCAGAGACTCGTCTTGGAACCGTTGGAGCTGGCCAGACTGGCCGGGTCCGCGGCGGACATTCTCGAAAGAAAGGATGCTACGGAGTACATGGACAATCAATTTAGGCGCAATGTCGGCGCCGACAGCCTTGAATACGACGTCTGGTCGCAGATACCGTTCACGCGGCGTGCGCGTCGCGTCGAAGGTAGTGGGGTCGGGGAAAGCTTCGTCCTGCCGCCAGGTCAGAAATCTGACTAGATCAAGATAAAGCACTCACGTTCAAACTAGCGTTGGCAACATGCAAGAAGAGATGTTCGCCTTGTTGGACTGTGAGAGAACCAACAGTGTGATCCTTCTTTGCAACGTAGGCAAAGCCCGCAAAAGGGGGGTCAATTCCTAAATGAATGAGTTAGAAATGTTCCTCAACCCGACGACTCTCACTGACTCAGTGCTTCGATGACGTATGCCTCAAGACCAGCCAGATCCTTGACGTCGACACTCTTCGCCTGGGTACGGAAAGTTGCATGCTCTTCGGCGTCCAGAAGGAGGTTGACCACATTTGTCAAAGCTTCACATTGAATGTCAGTACGTCCGGCATTCCCATCGAACGTTTACACCTACCTAGCGACAGCTCCACAGTCACACCGACCAGAAGTGCTAGAATCTCGTTGACGACTTGCTCGTTTGAGTGGCCAAGCTCGAAAAGACGCCTCAAGAGCTCATTGTAACTACTCTTCTTCCTACCAAAGACAGTTCCAAAAATGCCGGCAATCGAGATCTGGGATAGGCTTGAGGGCAGGAACGTCATTTCAAGAACAACAACAGGACACCTACACGAGACCCAGCAATTCCGAAGGAGGCCTTAATATGGTGGGACAACTCTTCAATATATCCCTGGACTTTTTGTTTCAAGAGCATGTACTTGGCAGTCTCAATATCAAGGAAGATGAACCTGCGAGTTGGTCAGTCATATACGAGGACAAGTTTCGCTGGATGAATGCTTACTGGTAAATTTCACTAAGCATACTGTACAAGTCTTGGGGAGTGTATACGCCCGAAGGATGTGATTTGTCTTTGAGTGTTATACCAGCCTGAGAGAATCAGCTGTCAGCGCGTATTCTGATAGCATACTGGCAGTGTATACACACGATTTCTGAGGCGGCCCAGTAGATGGGGACATATTTCAAAACGTCCTGGACGATATTGACGCTTTGCGTGTTCGAGTTGATCAATGGGTAAGAGGCAGCAGAGATCAATTCAGAGGTCTTCTTGTAGAAGTACTGTCCAATCTTCTCAATAGCCTCGGGAGACGGAGCCAACGCGCTGATGAATTCCTTCTGGACTTGAGCGGCGTCGACGGATGCACAGAAGAACCTATGGAGGGCTTGAACAACAAGCTCCGAGAGTAAACGAGAGAATGAACTACTACTTACCCTTTACCCTTGATAACCTCGCTGGCGCGGTGATGGGAAACCGCAGCAAAGTTTTGTGAGTCTCTAAGAACCTCCCCAACCTCGACATAGCCAGAAACAGGAGTAGGTGGAACACGGGTCTTTGGGCGTTCCAGCGAGTAGTCACCGAGCTTGCCTAGGTCACCAAGGTACTTCCCCATGGCCTCCGGGTGCATAAGGGGGAACCAGGTGTATATTGACGTCTCATTGTAATCATCAGGCAGCGTACGAAGGAGTAGGCGCCCGAGGGTGGAACCAAAGCCCCAACCATTCGGATCACGCTGACAATCCGCAAAGCCCCACGACGTCATGTTGTAAGGGGTGAAGTCCTCGGTAAAGAACCGATCCCCACGAGTAAGAGCGATGGCATCCGCGAGGATAGCACGAGAGATAGTGTAACCAGGACAGAGGCCAGCACCCTCTATCACAGGTTTCGTGTCTTCGGCTTGGAGACCAACATACAACTCCAAGTTATTGATGTGCCCATAGAGTTTCTCGGCTGCCTCCGCAACCTTCTTGTCTGGGTTCCATTCCTCGAAGGTCGAGTATGCTGAACGTGCAGAGTTAGTAATCCTTTGTAACCAAGCAGTGTGCTACAAACTCGTACTTTTTAAGCCCAAGAACTTCCTGAAATCATTGAGAGAGCAAACTCCCCAAGCACGGTTGGCTTCGATGCCCATGATTTCGTTCACTTTCATGATTCCGGGGGTACCGCGGGCACCAAAGGAGGCGGCATGGTGAGACGTCCTAAAAGTCCATGAGCTTATGTAGGTCCCATAATAGAACTACACACGAGTTTTGCAGAATATTTGCAAGCTCCGAGTCTTTGAAAGAGCCATCTTCCTGACGCTGTAAGCTGCGTGGCAATTAAATGAACGATACGACACCAGGAGTGAAAAGGGATGACGTACTTGCCAAACGTCCAATGCTCAACATCAGGTGCAGAAGCCTCGACGACGGCCTCTGTTCTATAGAAGTCATCCACGGTGATCTTTTCAGGATCCTTGCCAGGGAAAAGCTTGTCGAACTGAAGCTTGATCCACTCCTCATCCTCCAGAGAAGTAGTAGCGTGCCATCTGTATAGACAATTGAACTGTCGTAATTTTATCAGTTCTCCCCATAACTGAAGTCCAAGCAACACAAACCTCAATACTACATGCATTGCCGCGACCACGCTCGAATAATTGGTGATCCTCCCGAATTTCGCCAAAGGGTTCCAAACTCCAGCTGGAGCCTTGTCGAACAAGACCCAGGATGGCGGAGAAGTAGTCGGAGAACACTATCGCGGCGAACCAGGCGCAATTACAAAGGCGTGCAATCTGGAAAATCTCTATGGTCCACAGTCCTCAGATAACCGCTGGCAGAAAAGTAAGTAATACAAACCTTCCTCTTGTTTCAAAAGCTTGGATGAATTAGGCGGTAATGTGGACGGATCGACCCAGGTTCCTCGTTCGTTGATCTCCAATAGACGACGAGCAATATACTGAACAAGAATTATCAAAATGTTCTCGCAACGCTAACGGGCTTACGTTATGGTTACGATTGAACAGAACGAGGAGTACCGTAGTAGCAGGTGGGAGGAGAAGTAGACGGTCCTCGGCAAAGGTATCGGGATGGAGACAGCCTCGACCATCTTTGATCCGGATCTGAACGTCCTTGTCAAGCGGTGTGCAGATTTACGGTTCGAAATGAATACCTTGTCTTGCGTGTTCTGGTCGTTGCCATACAGGGGAGCAAGATCAACGTAACCAGAGGTCATGTTGATGTTCACATTCTTGTGATCGGTACGGAAGACACTGTGAATGACGAGAGCAGCGAAGGAAAACATTAAAGACGACAAGCCCGCAGGATGTTTCCGGAACTAGAAACACGTCATTAGCCTCAACGAATGCTCTGACCCGTGAGACGTTACCTCGTCCCGACGAAGTAGGGTATCAAATACCAAGCCAGCATCAGGCAATTGATTGCGTGGAAGGGGGTGACCCTGCTGCACAGAGCGTGCGTAGGGTGTCCCAGCCTTGCCCAAGTCAGGACAATCGGGATTGTTGTTAGACCCGTCCGCCGTGCGAAATGCATATTGAGGACCGATGAACGTCGCCGGGGGGTGGGAAAGATCATTGTACACTTGGAAGTAAACGTAAATAATGGCTACAAATGAATGTTCCACACGAATACCTACATGTCTTGACGACATAATTCTGAGCTAGGTCTTGGATCTTACCCGACGGGTGGTTGGCCATGAAACTCAAAATATGTTCGAGCTAATTGATCGCATAAGGCCAAGGTCAACAGTAGAAACCGGCTAGAGACTCACCAACATCTTTCGGTCATCGACGGCATCTGCGTGGTTAATGACATCGAGGACAGCGGACTACGACCAGCGTTAAATTGGTTACCAACACTTCGAGGTGACTCACGAGCGTGGATTCATTTATATCTTCAGCACCACGTCTCATCTACATCTTTGTTACTTCGACGTAGTACCCTGGCTTGGAAAGGACATACCAGGTCCTTGACGGCTGCAAGGGCCTTTGCCGTCGTCGATTCAACTGAGGTATGGGTCGCACCATTCTCGGTGGTGGGCGACACCGGACCGTTCTAATACAGTGAGCCTGGGTGATGATTTGAAGTTGGCAGAACAAACTCACGGATTGGCTTCTGGTGGAGAAGCGTGACGAAAAGGTCCGGTTAAGAGCAGACATGGTGAACGGGAATAAAGAGAAGGGAAAGGCGAGCTTCGACCGCTACTTATAGCCAACGGAATATAACCACTACCGAGAAAGGGAGAAGCATCGTTCGCGTTCTAGGCTCTGAACCGAATAACCGTGACGCCGCGTTCTGATAGGAACAAGCACATGACAGGCCGGGACAAGTACCGTAATTGCATGGAGTCAAAAGACTTCCTGCTCTCGGCACTTATACGCCGCAAACACCGCGATCTAGTTGTGTGACTGGCGATGTTGAACAAGCAAATGAGTGACATGACGCTAAAAGTTGTCGGTACATGTGAAGGCGAATTGCCGGACGATGCTTAGGTGCGTGTTCGGAGAGTTCCTGGGTCCGGTGATCGTCGGGAGCCAAGCTCACACCCAGATTAGAACTCCTTGCCGCCGTCGTGACGGCGAAGACTTAGATCTCCCATGGTAATCACACCGTGAGGAACTCGTGACATTACTTTCAAGGTTCTGTGTGAAGCCTTGATAGAAGGGCGCAGTAATAACCAAGGTGGGTAATTACGTATAACGGAAGAATGCCTGTTACATAATCACTGGTTCGTGTCACTATCCTCTGCAATTGCCTAGCCAGCCATGGACTCGTCTCAAGTTTATCACATCAAGCAGCAGTTCACTCTTGGAGCTTATCCTGCCCTCATTAACGCGCCACTTCCTGACACATCATCACAAGACTATATCCCAACTACCCTTTACAAGGCCCGTGCTCTTCTGGCATCCGGTGATTCAGCCGCCGCCCTTGCCTTAATCCCGGACGACACGGAGAGCGTCGTACTGCGTGCCGTCTCTGCACTAGCCCAGGGCGAGGAGGCTCTCGAAACTCTCCGCGACCTTTGTGTGGAAATTGAGGCAGAAGGAGAGGTAGACATCGGAGAATGGGAAAGAGATATCGTTGCTGTGTTAGCAGCCACAGCCTTTATTCGCGCAGGTGAGGTGGAGGAAGCCCTGGAAACCCTGCGTGATTCGGCTAAAGCTGGCAACGAATCGTGAGCATTTTGCGAATTTCATTATTCCGCCTAAGCTGTTCCTTGCCTTGATAGATCCGCTGTTCTCGTTCATATCTATCTCTCCCTCTCCCGACCAAACACCGCTCGGAAGATATTGTCGACGGCGCTACAAGTCAACCCAGATGCTCTTGTGATACAGCTATCCGAAGCTGCTGTCTCTCTTGCCACCGGCGCCCAAGGAACGAGTGGTAGGTTATATCTCGATTTCGCATTTCACCCCGATTGAACATCACTGCCAGGAGAGCCGTATGCATCAGCTCTCTCCTTTTACACCGAACAGGTAGCAAATCCTTCAGTATCATCAGCTGCGCTTCTCGTCGGGAGGGGGGTGGTGCGCATTTTACGCGGCGAATTGGCAGCTGCGCGGAGTGACCTGGAAGAAGCTGAGAGCATCCTGTCACGTGCGCAAACTGATCGAGGAGTAGACGATGTTCTCGCCGGAATGACCGTCGTTGCCGGTCTTGGTGTAGGAAGACGTGGAGAAGCGGAAGAGCTGTGGCGGTAAGTTGATTCGCATTGATCACCGCCTTGTGGACAGTGCTCACAAAACGCCTCGTTCATAGTCGACTCTCGAGCCAATACCCTTCACACCCAATGGTCACAGACCTCAATTCCAAAGCCGACATTTTTGACTCGTGCGCCGCGAAATTCGAGGTCCCACCACGTGTCTCGGTCGCTGCTTCATGATCCGATTGAACTTGAAACCAGTCATCTATGTTTGTTGTAACGGAATGATTACTTTCGGCCCATAACCCATTGAGCTCTTTTTCGTGGAGATATCAAGGGCAAGAATTGGATCCCCATGTATGTCAGATGCATTACACACCCTTGTTAGAAATTCTTTGCCCGTGGGGTATTCGGAGGTCACCCCAAGAAAAACCGCATTGCAGTATGTTGTGGCGAATTTGTGAGACTTAGCCGCCTCGGGCCGCCCTTCCCAACCTGCTGACCAGTCAAAGATGTCCCCTATAAAGTCCCCTAATATCCCATATCTGATCTCAGTCGAGATATCTTGCGATAATGTCTGACGGTGGTATTGCAGATATCTACAGTCCCCACAAGGTTCTTGGGGACCCTTCTTTTCGCATCCTCGGCCCAAACGAAACACCCTCCCCGGATGCCAATATTGCTGCCTTCTATAACCCCGCCCACGAAATCCATCTAGTCGAAAAACCGCGTCCTAAGCCTGGTCCAGGTCAGGTTTTGCTTCATGTGCGTGCCACAGGAATCTGCGGGTATGTGCGATGTCGAGTTTGTCACGCTCGGTCTAAATGTTAGTGATTGGTTTGTAGGAGTGACGTGCACTTCTGGAAGCATGGTCGCGTCGGCGACTCAATGGTCGTCACAGACGAGGTGAGCCCACCGTCCTCGTTCCCGACAATGTAAGCCGATTACGGCTGCAACAGTGTGGTTCCGGCCACGAGTCCGCTGGGGAGGTAGTGGAGGTCGGAGAAGGCGTCACACAGTGGAAGCCAGGTAAGCATACGACAAAACTTGGTAGCATGTTGATCGACATCCTGTCAGGTGATCGTGTCGCGATTGAAGCGGGAATACCTTGCTTCAGGCCATCGTGTGACTACTGCAGAGTTGGCAGATATAACGCATGTACATGTCATCGGTAAAAGCATTGCCTAGATGCTGACAGAGAACATGCAGGCCCTGACGTTGTCTTTTTCTCGACTCCCCCTTTTCATGGTGTGTCCCATGTCGTGAACTTGGTGCCATTTTGGTTACTAACACTGACGTTATGTTTATCAGGGACGCTCGCTCGATGGCACCTCCATCCTGCTGAGTGGCTTCACCGACTTCCTGATTCAGTCTCGTTTGAGGAGGGCTCTTTGTGCGAGCCCCTGGCTGTTGCGCTGGCGGGTATCGAGCGCAGTGGCCTTCGTCTTGGTGATTCCACTCTTGTCTGGTACTGGAACATCATGATTCGCATTGGCATCCACTAATGACCTTTCAGTGGCGCTGGGCCAATTGGTTTGGTTTCCTTGCTTTCTGCGAGAGCGGCTGGTGCAGAACCCATTGTCATTACCGACCTGGTTCAGAGCCGCCTTGATTTCGCGAAGAAGCTGGTTCCTGGTGTCCGTACAGTGCTCATTGAGCGTGGATCAACACCGAAGGAGTCCGCCGAGAAGATCAAAACAGCGGCTGAGGGACCTATCAAGCTTGCCCTCGAATGTTCAGGCGTCGAGAACAGTATTCGCACTGCCATCTACGTAAGTAGAGGCGATATTTTTCGCAGAGTAATCTTTCATAAGGGAAATCGCGAGGCAGTCTGCGCAATTCGGAGGCAAGGTCTTCATCATCGGAGTCGGAAAAGACGAACAAGTGGTGACTGATTCCCCGATCAATATGCAGTATATTATTGACCGCTCCTACACACTTCCACAGTTTCCATTCATGCATCTCAGTGCGAATGAAATCGACGTCAGCTTCCAGTACCGGTATGCGAATCAAGTAAGGAATTGAAGCAATCACACCGCACCACCGCTAAGAGGACTTTCTTTCAGTATCCTAAAGCGATACGGCTCGTGACTGCTGGCCTGATCAATCTCAAGCCTCTTGTCACCCACCGGTTCAAGCTTGAGGGTGCGGTGGCAGCATTCCATGTTGCTGCGGACCCTACACAGGGTGCTATCAAGGTTCAAATTCTTGATTGACCAAACCTAGCCGGCATATGGAGTGTGAAGGGTGTCCTTGTTTGTCCAGAACGCAGTGAAATTCTTTTTGTGACCATTCGAATGTATGTATGATAGTGCTGAAGTACTGCGGTGTTGTATCTGGTAACCATCATGTGACCACTCAATTAGGAATTATTGTCAACATCAACCAATTGAATCGATTATTTGTCCACTTTACTTCTCTTTCACGAACGCATTCTATCTTCGACCTTGGCCGCCATGGCGAGCCCTAGTAAAATTCGACAACGGAAGCCAATGGGACCTCCCCCACGGGCAGAAAGCTACGACAGAGACGACGAGGATCATGTTGACGCGGTGTACCGCAACCCAGTGCGTGATGGAGCTCTGCATTGTTGACGTGTTGACTAACTACTTCTCTTTCCACAGCGCACTCGAAGCGCGTTCGAGCAAGCTTTGGACACCCCACAGGCAAGTGCTGCAGTCGTGGGTGTCCTCACCGCCGTTGCCTTCATGTTACGATTCTATAAAATCAACCAACCAGACCAAGTAGTGTGAGTGTGTGCTTTGTTGCATATTCACCAGGATCTTGAACTGATGCGCTCACTAGCTTCGATGAAGTTCATTTTGGCAAATTCGCCTCCTATTATATCCTTCGTCAATATTACTTCGACGTGCACCCGCCGTTTGCAAAATTGTTATTTGGACTCGCGGGGTGGTTTGTCGGTTTCGATGGTAACTTCTCCTTCGAGAATATTGGTGATAGTTACACCGAAAACCACGTGCCGTATGTTGGCATGCGCGCGCTACCGGCCATACTTTCCGGTCTAACCGTACCTGTGGTGTATGCTATCATGAAAGAAACGGGATACTCGACCATTGTTGCTGCATTCTCCGCATGCATTGTCTTATTCGGTGCGCGCACTCTTCTACCTCAGCTGCCCGTCAGACCCACCCTCATCTTCGACTAACCTAGACAATGCGCACATTGCGCAGTCCCGACTTATTCTTCTTGATGCTGCCCTACTATTCTTCATGTCCCTCACTATCTACTCGTACGTTCGGTTCCGGAAGTTGCGTTACTGGTACGTGGAACTGTTGCGCATCAAGTGTATCTATTGAATTCTTTATAGGGAATTTTCGGTAGAGTGGTGGAGTTGGCTCATTGCTACTGGGTTTTTCATGGCCTGCACTTGGGGTTCCAAGGTCAATGGCATTCTGACGGTCTTGACAATCGGGATTGCTGTCTTGATCGACTTGTGGGGCATATTAGACTATCGTAGGGGTACCACCATGGTTGGTAGTTTTATCAGTCGGTGGAAATATCTCACCAACGAATTTTCACTAGGAGTATTTTTGGAAACATTTTGCGGCTCGGGCAATTGGTTTAATTGTCATCCCATTCATCATCTATCTATCGTTCTTCTATGTGCACTTCGCTGTCTTGATTTATTCCGGCCCTGGGGACACTTTCATGAGCCCCGCTTTCCAGGAAACACTGATTGGCAATGATATGCTGGTCAACAGTCAGGGTTAGTAGTGAACCTTGGATTGTTTATCTTATCCTGACGTCGGTTTGTAGACCTCCATTATTACGACGTTGTCACGATGAAACACAAGGATACCAAAGTCTTCCTACATTCACACCCTGACAAGTATCCCCTTCAATACGATGACGGACGTATCAGTACCCAGGGTACGCATTGCATTCACACAATATGAACACAGTGATTGACCTAGGTTTAGGCCAACAAGTGACCGGTTACGGACATGATGATACAAATAACCACTGGCAAATTATTCCAACAAAGGCACTTCCAGAGGCTGGGCGTGGACGAGCCGTTCACCACGAAGATGTGATCCAACTATTGCATGTGAACACCCAAACACTCCTTCTGACCCATGATGTTGCGTCTCCTTTGATGCCCACCAATCAAGAGTTCACTACATGGCCGAAAGACGATCGTTCCCGTCACAATGATACTTTATTTTCCCTTCATCTTGTCGAAGGCAATCCAGGAGATGTATGGAAAAGCAAGTCAAGTCACTTCAGACTCGTGCATGTACCAACCAGGGTATCGATGTGGACGCATACGAAACAATTGCCGGAGTGGGGATTCAAACAACAAGAGATCAACGGCAACAAGAATCCCGCAGAGAAGACTGCAGCTTGGTTTGTTGACGACATAATCGAGAGTGACAGTAAGTGCCTCACTTTTCGGATGTTATGTCTCACATCAGTGTCGTACCAGGTGAGGTCGAGTTCTTTAGAGAGAGCAATATTCCGCGAGAACCAAAGAAAATGAGCTTTTTCAAGAAATTTGTTGAACTACAGTTGTTGATGCTTCAACACAACGCCGGTCTCACCGCATCGCATCCTTATGCCAGTGGACCAATCAATTGGCCGTTCTTACTGAGCGGCATCAGCTTTTGGACAGAGAACGACACGCAAAAACAGATTTACCTGATCGGTAACATCGTTGGATGGTGGTCATGCGTTGTCGCCCTCTCGATCTATGTGGGCATAGTTGTTGCTGACCTTCTGGCACGACGACGTGGACTCTACCCCATCCCTGATCGTAAGTTATTACATCCTACTGAGAGCTTGTCTCATTTTTTGCAACAGCCGTCCGCAACCGTCTGTGGAACTCTGGAGGTTTCTTCCTCCTTGTATGGGCGGTACACTATCTGCCATTCTTCCTCATGGGCCGTCAGCTCTTCGTTCACCACTACCTTCCTTCACATCTTGCATCAGCGATGTTAGCTGGCTCAGTATTGAGTTTCGTCCTATCTGATTCCATTAACTACCCCATCTCCGTGTCGGGGCGCATGACAAAAATGCAGCCTTCGCAGTATGCGGATCTTGGAGTGAAAGGCCCAGCGCTGGTAGGAGTTTTTGCTGTTGCGATGTTCGCGATGTTTGTGTACATTGCTCCTCTCAGTTACGGGACACCAGGGTAGGTCACTCGTGCGTTTTTTTGCTCTTACCTATTGAATGATCGATACGTACAGTCTCGATGGGGAGAGCGTGAACTCGAAGCGTCTGCTGACCTCGTGGACTCTTCATTTCGCTGCGAAGGCCACAAGTGATGCGGTTTGACGGGTTTAAGGACTTTTTTTCATTAGAGGAGCTAGCGGTGCTGTACATAGTAAAATATTGGCTTGCTAACACGGAAAAGATTTGATACCGTCCGAATTCAAGTCAGGCACGCGACGGGCAGCGCGTCGGATGCCTGTTTGGTTCACCGCTTGTGACCAAACCCGAACTGAACGCATCTCGACCGGCTGCCAGAATGTTCAATGCGCCTCGACTTGCGCAGCGATACGGCACGTCACCAATTAACGGTCTGGGGACTAGTTTTGTCGACGAGAACCCACTTGCCGTCTCAATTTACGACGACCCATGGAGCTCTGCACCATCACCATCCCCGCCGCCCGTCAACACTGCAACCTCCGCATTAAGCTCAGTGATAGGTAAAGTTCCCGTGCATCTGTAATGTCACACACCTAAGCAGATGGTTCCAGCTGATGCCGCAGTCCCCGAGGTCTACCATACGGCCTTTGCAGCTGTTGACTCCACCAATTCGGGAGAGGTGTCTGTCAATGCTCTTTCACGGGTCCTTGCCACTTCTTTGCTCCCAGCTGCCACCATTGATAGGGTAACGTCTCGTCTGCATGAACTTTCCCGATCATTGACGTGTCTGGCAGATTGTAAACCTAGTCAGCTCAAAACCCCGGGTCTCGAAGCTCGAGTTCTTTGTCGCTCTGGCATTGGTTGCACTGGCACAGTCGGAGAAAGGTATGTACGGTAGTTCATGTAACTGTGTTGTGCTGACTTGGGGCGAACCTGGCAGACATCAGCGTTGAACGAGTAGCCGCCCTCGGTGCCGAAAACAACCTGCCCACTCCCACTCTGAACCTCGATACCCTCCAACCTAGTTCTTCCGCTTTTGGCGCACCGTACTCACCTTACAGACAAAACACCATCCGACCTTCTGCGCCAAATTACCTAGCAGAAGACCCCTGGAATGTCCCGCGGTACGGCGGCATTACCGGAGGTCCTTCTGATTTCAACCCACCTCGGAGTGTCACTACTGTAAACGGCTCATCATCCACTTTGTCTGGGACTGGCCTCCCGAAAGAATGGTGGAAGAAACAGGAAGTAGTATCTGTGGCCATCCTAGGGCAACAAGGACACCTTTTGAATAGGTACACCGTATATGAGATCACAACCCACGTGAGTTCCTGGTACCGACTATATGCAGTGGCAACTTATAGAGGTCACTAGCGCGGCCCTCCTGTCCATCGTCGTTACTCTGAATTTGTTTTCTTGTGGGATTGCTTAGTTCGACGTTACCCATTTCGTCTCCTCGCTATGCTTCCACCGAAGCGCATACAACGTCAGTCTTCGTTGTCATTGTTGCTAGTCCATTTTACTCACTTTCGTAATTTCTGGCAGCTGACGCTGCGTTCCTTGAACAGAGAAGGTGTGTTGAACAATCAATAATCGCGGGCCTGTCCAACTTTGACTGTTACACCCAGGAAAGGCCTCGCAAGGTTCCTTAGTTCAATTATGTGGGTTTCTTTGATCGTGTGAATGAGCCGTCTTGGTAAATGACCACAGAAATCATCCCATAATCAAAGAAGATGGTCTTCTTGCTACGTTTTTAACGGAACCGTCCTTCGAAATATGGCGCAAGAACAACGCGGTTGCTTTTGATGAGGAGTCCGCCAGCAAGCGAGTTGACCGGATAGAGGAGATGTCCATTCCCAGTGATCTCGAGGAGAAACTTGCGTATGTCGTGTAAGCTCAAACTTTTCGAGGTATTAATCCCTGGTTCCAGAGTCGTTCGTGGAAAGATAAATCCGCTCATCGAACAGTGGCAGAAGATATGTGTGCTCGCAGAACGCGTTATAAAGAGACGTGAATCAGCAGCGGTACGGGTTCCACTAAATTCACGCCCTGCCTATGTGCCAGCTCACCCTGTGTTCCCCTTCTTGTCTAACCTGCTGTTAAATATTCCTGGTGTCCTTACCCCGGCACCTACTCTTTCTGACAACTCTCTTGATATCGATTTGCCCGATGATCAGGCAGACCTGGCGCGCTTGACGAACGTTCTGAGGGCTGTTGTTGAAGTTAATGAGAGATGCTGGAGAGGTGACGACTGCGAGTTTTGCGATGGCGTGCGGCGGGGAGTTGGACAAATCGCTGAACATACACAACAACACTCCGATCTGTTGGAGTATCGCGTACGTTGTTTGTGTTTTCAGGTCTGAATTGGAGCTAAATTGAACAGACACATGCACTGCTAGGGTCGACGTTGGAGTCTCTGAAGGTAACGCAAGTCACTGGCCTCTTGTTGGCTGCTGGTTTACGACAAATTACTAGAGTCAACGAGACCTTTACATATCCATGCGGGATCTGTTCGTTAGACATGACCGTCTTGCGACTGATAACGTCGAACGCCTCAAGAAACGGGTGGACTCCAATTCGATGAAACTGGAAGGTATCAAGGCGGCCCAGAAGGATGGATGGCAAGAAGACGCCGATAGAGTTGTCGTCATTATTGAGAAAGATCAGGCGACCATCGCGTCACTCATGAACCGACGAGTATTCATTCGAGCATGGTGAGCACCCCAGCATCCTCTATAGGATAGTCGCTCACCAATTCCTGCACGGAAGTATGTGGCACGAACTGCGTGTCGTGCTGCATAACAGGGAGAATGCGCTACTTTCAAAGCTGGCGCAAACGTTGGCTCGCGAAGAGCAAGCATTTGCGGATAGTGTGTTGGGCAATTGGGTGTCGTTGGGAAACGCCGTGGACGAAATGCCATTCGAATAATAGCAATTACATGGATGGTCCTACATTAATGCTGTACACGTTCTTGTATCACGATGGACTTATTTGAACTTGGGGAACCCAGCTCTGGCAAAACCTCCATCACTTGAGCTGGAACCGACACATCGAAACCCCTTGTATCACACAACATGGATGGTTTCGATGACTTGCTTGCACCTTCACGAAGTGCCCTCGAAGAAAACCCATTCGAAGACCCGTTTTCCAAACCGCGTTCGGGTTCACCAGACCCTTGGTCCAGCTTCGGGCAACAGCAACAATCTTTCTCGTCTCACGATGACATCGACTACTTCAAGTCAGGCTTCGAAGACCATCCCAGCACAACGCAGACGACCGAGCCGTATTTCGCGAGTGATCATGGTCACGGCGAGCAAAATAGCACTACCCCGGCGGATCCTTTGGACGCAGCTGCAGTAACAGCAGAGGATCATGAGGATGAGCAGAGCGCAACCCATGGCGATGGTCGTCCAGACGTGACGATTTCACGGACGCCTGGCTTTGGGATATTTACTGCGAGCGCGGAGGATGCATCCGAGACGGCAGTGGAGTCACCGTCCGAGTCGTCCCCCAGGCTCGACACGGCGCCTTCGATTTCATCTGTCAACGAGGCTAGCGCACCCATCACGCCGCTATTGCGGGCGGAGGAGCCTATACCATCGCGGGCGACCACTCCCCAAGAACCTACATCCACTGCCACGTCTCCCGAACGTGCAATTGTTTCACCCCTGGACCAGCAATCACCCCCTGCAAACATCGACCCTGCATTTGCGAGCCTTGCACTTGGAGGGGAGAGTCAAGGCTGGCAGACAGGATGGGGTGGTCAGGACCACATCACTACTAGCACAAGTTTTGCTACGTCGATCACTTCTACTATCAATGACGACGACGACGACGACGACACGCCCATAGGGCAGACGGCACGGTTCAGAAACGCCGGGTCCCCCCGGGTGAGTACTCTCGGTCGTCGCGTTGAGGTGTGATGGAACGTTGACACCTTTGGGTGCGTAGCCGTCCGGATCGCCGGCCCCGTCTAAACCTAGCGAAGGAACCGTTCCACCCATCTTCGTGATCTCAGTGGAGGATCCACAGAAGGTCGGAGACCCTATCAGGGCCCATACTCTTTATACTGTGCATACGCGGGTACGTCCGTGCTAGCATTCAATCTGCCCGCTTTCACTTACTGTCGTCGTGCGTACAGACGTCATCCCCCCTCTATTCCAAAGCGACGTTTTCTGTTCTCCGCCGATACTCTGACTTCCTGTGGCTGTATGAGACGCTTTCGATGAACAATCCGGGGGTAGTCGTCCCCCCTGTCCCTGAAAAGAATCCTTTTGGGCGGTTTGCCGAGCATTTCGTTCAACAGCGACGACTAGCACTGGAGAAATGTATCCAAAAGATTGCAAATCATCCTGTGTTGTGCAAGGATGTAGACCTCAAGTTTTTCTTGGAGAGTGACAATTTCACTTTGGACGTCAGTCCCTTTTGCTACCCTCCTTCTGTACCTCAAGGGCCATCTTTTTTCAGATGAAACACAGAAAAGCTGAGATGACTCACGAGAAAGGGGGACTTATGGCATCGATTGGACAGACATTGGTTGGTCCTCGATTTCATGAGACAGACGAGGTGAGCGCGACTGTGCTTTTATTGAGAGTTGTCTGACACGGAGTCGCTCAGTGGTTTGACAAACAACGTACCTACCTCGATGGACTTGAAACTCAGTTGCGTGGTCTCGTTAAGAGTATTGAGATCGTTGCAAAGCAACGAGCTGGTGAGTCTCTCTAGGCTCATATCTGTCCATGACTGCAGATCATCGTGGTAACACTGTCGATTTCATAGAATTGGCTTCCGCTACGAGCGAATTTGCGACGACCATTGTAGAATTGTCAGCATCTGAAATTGGCGAACAATTGCAGCAATCCCTTGGGACACTTGCCAATGTCGAGCGGGCGGCAGCGGAAGCTCAGAATATACAGTCGCAGCAGGATATGATGACATTGATGAATACAGGTATGCCGTGCGCCCCTCGAGCAGAAAGGCGTGTCTCATCATGGAATAGCGGACGAGTATTCGAGACTCATCAATTCTGTTCGGGTATGTTTGACTCATCTTGACTGAAAACACGAATTGAACCCGGACATGAAGTTGGCTTTCAATTCCCGTGTGCGAACGTACACGAGTTGGCAGAACGCAGATGCGGAGGTTCGGCGGGTACGACAAATACACGAACGTGCTCGGGCACAGGGGCGTCTGCCAACTGAGCGGGTAGGCCACACGGTTAGTTTGGTTACCGAGGCAAGCTACGCGTCCTGCCCTCTCTGATTGTCTTAGTCACTAAAAACTGTGCGTTGCATAGGCGGAGCGGCGTGCTCTTGATGCGAAGCACGAATTTGATCACTGTTCTAAATTGATCAAGTCGGAAATGGCCCGATTTGAACAGGAACGGATTGACGACTTTAAAGATTCGTTGCAATCATTCTTGAACGGGATGATTTCACGGCAGAAGGAGGTACGTTGATGTAATGGCGATCGGGCAATGCGCTTGACAAGCTAGTTACAGCTCATAACTAGTTGGGAAAACTACCAACAAATGTTGCTAATGAGAGTGGATGGCAGTACTGACCAGGGGGTGGCAGGAAGGGCATGTTAGGGGATTACATAATGGACACGTACTTTGTTACCAGGTCCGGTCTATGAATGGACGTGTCTGAAACTGAGCTTCTTGGGCGGCACAAAGCATAGCCAGCTCGTTATTATTCATCATATTGACCGCATATAACCACCTGAGGTGTCCTCCCCCCCATTATCTCAATTATGGGCAACGTCCAACTACCATCCACAGGGGACGAGCCCTTACTCGCTTCATCTATGTACGATGATGCCTCGGGTAAATGTGAGCTTCGGATAGAGGGCATGACTTGCGGTGCTTGTGTAGAGGTCAGTCCCCTGGTCCCCGGTTGCATTGGCAGCATTCACGCCTCTCGCAGTCGATCGAAGGTGTCCTCCGAACACAAGCTGGTATATACTCCGTCAAGGTAGCCCTTCTAGCCGAACGCGGGGTCGTCGAGTACGACCCGACAGTGTGGACTACACAGAAGATCATCGACGTAAATACACCCATCGTACCACCCCTCACGTCGCTCACCCGCTCTGGTCTGTACAGGAAATATCCGATATTGGGTTCGATGCCACCCATGTCCCTTCAGCTCGGTCAGATTCGGTTACACTCCGAATATATGGCATGACCTGCTCGTCATGTACTTCTACCGTCGAGAAGGGTCTTGGCGACATGCTCGGGATACATCACGTCGCCGTCTCCCTAGCTACAGAGACCGCGAAGATCGACTTCGAGCCCGGCGTCATCGGCCCACGAGAAATGGTCGACAGAATCGAAGAAATGGGCTTCGACGCACTGCTTTCCGACGAACAGGACGCGACTCAGAAGCAATCCCTGGCAAGGACGAAAGAAATTCAGGAATGGTTTAGCCGTCTCAAATGGAGCATCGCCTTTGCACTGCCCGTCTTCTTCCTTAGCATGGTCGCACACCATGTATCCTTTCTACACCCGCTTTATCACTGTCGTTTGTTCAACGGGATCTACCTCACCGACGTTCTCGTGCTCGCTTTGACTACCCCCGCGCAATTTTGGATCGGTCAGAAATTCTATCGTAATGCATTCAAAGCAATCAAACATAGAAGTCCTACTATGGACGTCCTCATCATGCTCGGAACGTCTGCCGCATATTTTTATTCTCTAATGGCTATGCTATTCGCTGCTTTCAATAGCAGCGCTGGTTTCCGTCCATTTGTCTTCTTCGACACGAGCACTATGCTCATCATGTTCGTCTGTCTCGGCCGCTGGCTAGAGAACCGCGCAAAGGGCAAGACCAGCGCCGCACTCACAGATCTCATGGCGCTCTCACCGACAATGGCCACTCTCTACACGGATGCCCCGGCATGTACCCAAGAGAAACGCATCCCCACCGAACTCGTGCAAGTAGGCGACACGGTCAAAGTTGTCCCGGGGGACAAAATACCAGCGGATGGTACCGTCATCCGTGGTTCCTCTTCGGTCGACGAAGCCGCTATTACCGGAGAACCTATTCCCGTTCTCAAACAGGTCGGCGATACGGTCATCGGTGGCACTGTCAACGGTTTAGGAACCTTTGACATGCTCGTCACGCGTGCGGGCAAGGACACCGCGCTGGCTCAGATTGTCAGACTCGTCGAGGAAACGCAAACATCCAAGGCCCCCATCCAGGCGTTCGCAGATCGTGTTGCTGGGTACTTTGTGCCGGCGGTGATCTCGCTTTCCCTGCTCACGTTCGTGGCGTGGATGGTTATCGCGAATCTACTCAGCGTGGATGCGCTACCCGCATTGTTCCACCAACACGGTGCAAGCACGCTCGCAGTATGCTTGCAAATGTGTATATCTGTAGTTGTGGTGGCTTGTCCTTGCGCGTTGGGACTGAGCACGCCAACCGCCATTATGGTGGGCACAGGGGTGGGCGCGAAGAATGGTATCTTGATCAAAGGCGGTGTAGCATTGGAAGCGAGTCGCTTTGTCAAGCGGATAATGCTGGACAAGACCGGTACAGTGACTGAGGGCAAGCTCACTGTCACCGACCTGGTGTGGGTTCCTCGGCGAGGGAGCTCACTATCCGGTGAAACAATCGAACCGCGTGCACTCACGGTCGAATGCGCGGACGGTGTAACAACTCGCACAGCTGCCATCGCAATGCTATCGGCAACCGAGGCGCGCTCGGAACACCCTCTCGCCAAGGCCATCGCGACGTTCGGCAAGGACCTCTTGAAGGATAGTCACCTTGACGTGTCCCAACTTGAAGCTACGATAGAGTCGTTCGAAAGCGTCACCGGGGCTGGTGTCAGAGCCGTCCTTTCACTCTCTGCATCAAAATACACGCTTCTGGTAGGCAATCCCAGATTTATCACGCAATCTGAAGATGCAACACTACCTTCTACGTTATCCACATTCGAGGTACGAGAAAGTCCGAAGGCGCGGACGGTTGTGTATGTCTCGATAGGACGTGGCTCCTCTCCCCCTGCTCCAATCCTAGCGCTATCACTCTCAGATGCGCCAAAGCCGTCATCCGCTCAAGCTATCCGGGCCTTGCGGAGAATGGGGGTTGACGTTGGTATGATGACGGGTGACGGGATCAACACTGCTCTCGCAGTGGCGAAGCAGGTGGGCATTCGACCTGAGGATGTGTGGGCGAACATGAGCCCAAAAGGCAAGGCTTCGCTCGTGACTGAGCTTATGAGGAAGGAGGGGGGAGTTGCCATGGTAAGCTTCAACTCTTATATCCTCCTCCCGACCTGACTTGTTGCACTTCCAGGTCGGGGATGGGATCAACGACTCGCCCGCGCTGGTCGCCGCCACTGTTGGTATCGCCCTAAACTCTGGCACGTCTGTCGCTATTGAAGCAGCGGACGTCGTCCTCATGCGTTCTGACCTGCTTGATGTGGTTGCTGCCCTTCACCTTTCTCGCAGCATCTTCGGTACGATTCGAAGGAACTTGGCGTGGGCGTGCATCTACAACGTGTTGGGGATTCCGCTCGCGATGGGGCTATTTCTTCCGTTTGGAATCTACATGCATCCGATGATGGCAGGTGCTGCGATGGCATTCTCGAGTGTGAGCGTAGTGACGAGTTCGTTGTTGTTGAGACGGTGGAGAAGACCGAAGGAAAGTATCTTGCACACAGAAGAGGAAGACATGCGGGAGAAGGTGAGCGGGTGGGGATGGGGGGAAGGACTGTGGGGAAACATACAGAGCGCAGTGTGGGACACCTGGCAGTCGGTGAATGGGAGGAGATCGGTGGCAGAGTACCGTCAGTTACCGATCGAACTGAGCGAGGCCGTTTGACCTGGTAGTCGTAGTAGTTGTCGTGGTAGTTGTAGTATCTTGTATCTAGTAGCTTTGTACTTCTTGCCTTGCTTCGCTGCCTCGCACGCAAATGTCTGCCCTCGGAAGTGTCTTCTTGGGTGATGTTCAGAGAATCCGTTTGTTATCCACTCCTCCCCCATCGTCGCCACCCCCCGTCGGTGGCTTCAATACCAGCACGACGAGCATGACCGTCGCGTCGTCCGAGCAACTAGAACCCGTGCTCGAATCCGTCGGCGGCACCGAATCGCCCGCTAAAACTTCCTTATCATCACTTTCTGAATGCACGCACGCTGGACCTGCCACCATCGATCCTGTCCTGTCTCTAGAGCTGCGTCTGCGCTGGCTAGAGGCCCTCCTGATCGGCGTCCGACAGGACGCGCGCGACCGCAAGAGCAGAGAGAAACTCCCCGAGCTCAAACCAGGCGAGAGCCTCGTCCGCCTCGCCGCAGACGTCCAGCGTCGCCTAACCGCCGTCGTCGAGTCCAACGACGGCCTCAAAAAGTTCATGCACCAATGTGAGTCCCGCGCCCCTGCGCCTCAACGGCCGAAACCGCCGCACGCCTCTGAACGCGCGTCTGCAGACGACCAGCATGCCCCGTGGCTCACCCCGGCGTTCGCGCTCTCCGGGACGCTCCCGGCGGGCGGCCCCGCACGGTACGGCGACATGTCGACAGACGAACTCGATGCGCTGCTCTCCGAGATGGAGCCCGACGTGCGCGCCGCCGACCGCGATATGCGCGAGGTCGCGCTGCTGGAGCAGACGGGCGTCTTGTCGGCGGGTAAACTCGCGGGTGAGTCGGCGTTCCTTTCTCTCTCTCTCTCTCTCTCTCTCTCTCTCTCTCTCTCTGCTTACGGCGCGTGCTTGGAAAGATTGCGAAGCGTTGCAGCCCCGGTTGCACGCGCTGGTTGAAGCGCAGGAACAAGACATGCGATTGGCTGCTACGCTCGAGAAGCGGATCGCTGCCCTCGTGGAACGTCACGCGACGCATGTACGCAGTTCCTCGTTCGGTGCATTCGCTCGCATCTTACATTTCCTATGTGACCTAGGTAGACACGCTCTCGGAGCTCTTCGTTGCCTGGGACGACGTCCTCACTGAAACGGAAAGTAAAGTCAGACGGCTAGAACGAGACAAGGAAGAACGACAGCGATTAGGGTATGCTTGATTTCAAGTTCTCCGTCGATACCCGTCCGAGATCAATGGGTCGATTTTGCATAATGATACTTCATATAAACATTTAAGTAATTGATCTATATTACTCTCCCTACTCTCGCCCAATAAGTACTTGCTGGATGAAATGGGGAATCGAATATGGGGGAATTGAGTAACTTACAAACAGGTAAGAAATATCCACGGCGACGTGGCCGGGTGGAAATTACATCGCCACACAGGCAGGTACAATAAAAAGGAACGTGGAGAGTCGCGAGCGACAACGACCAAAAGGAGCGACAGAGCAAGGGTGGTAAACAACACACACAACGAGCAAGACATCCAGAAGAGAAAAGGTTGGTTGGAGAGGGTTCCGTGACGTTAGTCCCGTGCCACCCAGTCGGTGCTCCGAGAGGCCAGCTCGATCGAATTATCCATGGTCCAAAACAAACGCTCAGTAGCGCTGCGGTTGCTCCAACTTTTTTGGTCGCGTAATATCATGGCCTGCCGGGGGTTTGAGCTGATTTCCAGAAAAACAAACTCATGCTTACCTGCTGCGCACCGAAGTTTCGTTGATCGTGGGCAAACAGCTCGACATTTTCTTCTAGGGCCTCGGACAAAACCTGTAGGTCCTGCAGGATAGCTTGCATCGCGCGAACTGCGGCAAGAATGAGCAGTTCTTTGCGGTTGCGTATAGTGGTACCATCGCTGTTAGGTGTTGGCAGCGTCTTGGATACAGTTTGGAGAACCGTATGAAGGATACGTTTGGTCTCATTCACAATTTTCTGTGCTTGTGGGAAATTCTTCCTTGAGACAAGGACAAGCGCGCGGGTGATCATGTCCGATGCGAGGAGTTCCATCCGGCGTCGTACGATCACAGGGTCTGAGGGTTTTTGGGGTTTGGGGGAGGCGGGGGTAACCGTAGGTAGGAGCGTAATGGTTAGCAACATGGGATGCGCAAGTCGAGATACATGCTTTGTGGCGGCAGGATCATAGAAAGACCCGTCTACCTCAAATACTGGAACTTCATCGATCATTCGATCCATCATGCCGTCCACAAGATTCGGGGAATCATCAATCGCTAGAGAGTCGAGGCCCATGGACTGCACGAACTGATCGGTCGCATTGAGAATTCGACTGCCGTTTTGACCGGCTACCGTCCGACGACTCTCGGTATTATCGAGTTCACATTCAATGAGCATCTCTTTGCATTCTCCGTACCGCAGCTCACCCACATCGATATCGACGTTGTGACCATCAGTGGATAGAATGGATGAAGGACCACCAGAGACCTTGCGGATGCGGAAGCGTTGCCCATCGACGATCTTCATGTGGAGTTTCATGTTAAGCAAGCCTATGGACATCATACCGCCCACGCAACCTGCAAGACATGCTCGAAGATCATACCAATCTTTGACGAAAGTGTATGTTCCGCTGGTGTGATTTGACATGAGCCAGAGAGAAGCAGGGTCGTGCGAGCGACCATAACCGAATGAGTGAATGGGCATGTTAGCTGCCTCTGCGCGGGCGAGAACGAGGTCCATCTGAGCACGTCTCGTGCTGTCCGCGGCATCGCTGACGAGCATCATCCCTGAGATGGGATTACGTGACTTGCGCTGCAATACAACATCAAGGCCTGAGTAAGTGACGTTGTGAGTTATGATCAGGGACGTAAATGAACGGAGCCGCTAACCATGATTCACGGCAGTGACTACGTCAGTCTTTTCGTCTTTGGAGGCTCTAACCAAGAACTCGTCCTCTACACTTTGGCTGTTGTCAGGACGTCCCATTTCGTCAATGAATCTCTGCAATCTGTTTCTGCTGTGGGTTCGTCCCGGACAAAGGTAGGGCGTTTTTCGCACTCGTCCACCGGTGCCAACCTCGAAAGTGACCAAGCTCAACCGGTCTTTAATTCCGAGGGAGGCAAGGATAAAGTCGAGAGACGTTTTGATGACACGCATCTTGAGGTCTGCCGTGCTACGAGGTGAGTTTGGAGGAGGCAAGGAAATGATGAGGATCAAATCAAGTGGTGGGTGGGGAAGAGGCGCAAGGGAATTGGATGGTCCTGATGACACATGTGGTGTTACAACGCCGGAAGGTTGGGTATCAAAGCGCAGCATGGCATCGTCCTCGCTCAGGGTCTGTAGCTTGTTTTGCGCTAATCGCTGTTGAACCGAACCTTGTGATGTGGCCGACGATAGGGTAGACCGTGTAGATGCTTGAAGAAGGCTGTCCACCGTGCTGGGCGTCGTGGAAGCTGTGCTTCCGCTATGCATACGAGCCGGCTTGTCTGAACTACCAAACTCTTCGATGTCCAAACCACGACCAAATGAGGGAGGTGAGTGATTGGTTTGCTGTTGTTGGAAAGAGCTGACGAGGGCTTGGATCTGGTTCTTCCAGGCCTCTAGCGAAGAGCGATCCTTGAAGACGAGAATGAAGGAATCCAGGCGTTCGTCTTCCATTTCAATCGTGAGACTCATATCTCCAGTCGTGCTAGCGATAATCCGCTTTATGTGTCGTACATAGATCCGACCCTTGAGTCTAAGGACCCCTCTTGATTGGGCGCTTGAACCAGAAATAGCAGTTGACGAGTCATTGAATGCAGGGGAAGATAAGAAGCGACCGAGGGATCGTTTCTTCTCCTCTACTACGCAGATAATGGCTTCCTTGAATAAGTAGACGAAGAACTCCCGGACGAGGGCATCGCGGCGAACGGAGAGTAAATCATACATATGCAGGGGACCAAGCCCAGCTAGCGCATGGCCCTTCCAATCAATGATCCGACTCCTGAGATCCTCGACGATTGCGGCGAAGGGTGACTCTTCCTCGGGAACCTGAGAAGGTGCGTAGCGAGACGATTCTGCATCAGCACCGTTATACGGAGGAGACCATCCATCAGATGACGGGTAATGTGGGGGCCGTCGCTCTGACGACCGTAATGATTGTTGAGAAGGAGCGGTATACTGATGGGCATTTGGGGAGGTATTTCGAAGGGAATATGATTCGGAGGGCACCGGACCGGGTATAAGAGGAGTATTACGCCTTGCAGGAAGTTCGATGACGACGATGCAAGTGAGCGGCTGAGAGGCATCTCCAGACCTAACAATGGATGAGAATTCGGGTCGAACCTGGATAGAAGGAGCAACAATGTAGTGAGAATCGCTGGGAACTGATTTTACAGAAAGGGCATGATCAGTAGGATCGTCGTCCATGGGGTTGTATGATGTTGTCGTGCTTGGCGCTGGGGCGCGGCGAATTCGTGAGGTTGGTGTATCGCGACCGGGGTAAACTGCCGGGGAGCTGGGATCACCCATGCCTGTGAGGGCGGCCAACTCTGCGGAGATAGAATGAAAACAGGACACATAATCTTTGAGAGGTATACTGACTGTTGATTTTGCTACTGTCGCCATCACCGACTTTCATGGGACGGCGACAGACGCCACACACACCCAAGTTCGATTTGCGAGGCACGGTGGAGCGAGATTGACCAGGGGGAGGGCCATAGACGGCGGTGAAACAGGCCTGTTCGATGGAAGGTGTATCAGAGAATGGCAGGGGGGAATCTGCGTGCTCACCTCGTGAAGGGAATGGCCACACTCTGGGACGACATGAGGCTTCTCGCCCGGGAGCCTGAAGCTGAAGCTGAGAGGCTCGAGACAGACGGGGCATTCCTGCTCGTCGTCGGGGGAATCATGGTTGGAGACGACGGGGAGGGGCGGTGGAGGCATAGCCGCGTAAGGGTGGTGGTGGTTGGGATTATTATCGGGGACGTCAGAGGAGAGGAGAGAGACTGCTGAGAGAGAATGAGGTATTTTACGCTGGAAAATGGCTTTGAACGAGTTGTTATTCTTGGGCGGTTTCGGTGGAGGACGTGGAGATGCGAAAGTGGGGGAAGGAGGGACTTGAAGGGTATGCAAATGATGGATATCCAAAGATGGGGAGGGATCCGTCTGATTTCGGGATAACCAAGAAGGTGAACGTGAGACGGCCATTATAATACGACCAAAAAAAATGGGCGGCGCTACAACGTTACTCGACTAGGCAAAACAAACGATGAGCAGGGCTGCAGGAGGGGGAAAATTGAACGTATTACGGAGCGGTGTCGTGGGTCATATATTCGTTGAAACTCGTCCGCTAACTTTGTGCATCTGTTACTGTATGACTTCGCTTCCATCAATTTCCCAGCATTGACACCCTTGTTTTTTCCTACCCTTGGTCCGTAACAACGGCTCCCCGCCTACCCGTATCTACTTAGCTATTATACATTCCGAGCTGTTTTGGATTCCCTGCTTCCTACGTACGATGCTCCATTCTCGAGACGACGAATTCAATTCGAGAATCCGTACCATCGCTTCCTTCGCAGGTAGGAACGAAGCGGATGATCGCCCTGCAGCTAGCAGCGCTGTTCCATGCTTGTCGGAAAATGTAATGTGAAATTCTGTCTACGACCTGACATTTCTTTTCAGTCAGACTGGGCACTTTCCGCAGTTTCACCTGCACCATCATCACGTGGCAGTCTTCAGTGCGTGCTACGACGAGTCCCATCCTGAATTTGACACCATGATCATGGGCCAGTCTGAGTTACCGAATGAACGAGGATCACTAATATCGTGAATCCTGTGTCCGATTGACAACGGTATATTACTCATCCATGGCAGATATATCAAGCCGCGCAAACTCGTCTCCAATTCGTCTCCACTCCCGCCATGCCCCAGCAGACCCCCGTCGATTCTGTCAACCACCAGAAACTCTCCCCTGCCTATCGTGAATTCCCTGCGCCCATAAAGACGTCCTCTGGCGGATTTGATTTCCATGGCAAGTCGAGCGTACTTCCTTCTGGCGCTGAGCTTATCGTGGTCCAGTATACTACATGCAGAATTCCCCTGAACAGACCGAACACGCAAGAGATCTGCATGCCCGTATTGCACGCGAATTCCCAGAGGTAAGCGACGTCTTTAACTTTCTTGTCCCTCTGTTCCTCATATTCACCTGACAGCTCCTACTCTATCGGCTTTGGGATCGACCAATCGGTACGTCGATAGTATAAATATCCATTGCGTGGCAGCCGTGCATAACACATTGACAAGGGCCTCACCCAACCGCCATGTTCGAAGTCAACACGCTCGATCCCCACCAAACAGGAGCGCTTTTTGCCTGGCTCGTTGTGAACCGTGGCCCTCTTGAGTAAGAGATCCTGCACTCCATGATGGCAGCTGACGTCACACCTTCACTAGTGTCTTCGTTCACCCGAATACAGGTGATACATACAGGGACCATGCCGAGCTCGCTACATGGATAGGAAAACCCTGGCCATTGTACTTGGGCATGTTGAAACATATTACTCGCTAGGATGCATGTCCATGCTACTGGTATGTATGTTGAGAGACTGCAATCGGTTCCGAGATCGTCGAGTGGACATGGGTGTTTGAGTAATGTGTTCGAGTTGCGCGCCTGTCGGAGATGTGAAGCAAAATGAAATGAGTGCCTAGGCGACAATAGGATCATATCCGAGATTCCGACTCTGATCTGGCCCAGATCTGGACCCTTCAGGAAGGTGCCGAACTGTTTAGCCTATATAACTAGCGTGTATCGTACTATGGCGCTTTTGTTTCACCAACTCCAAAGCCCTAGTAGGAGCTAGTGATATTTTAGGTATTACGTAACTCTGCCATTATCCCACATTCTCTGGTCTGAACGTTGCAACGTTGAACATCCGTATTCCGGTCGAATACCATCTCCCAGTACGACTTCATCGATTATCTCTGAACTATACATAGGTTATAGATAAGCACGGCAGCCGCTAGACTTGTCATTATCGATCAGATGATGATCCGGTGGGCCAATGACTAAGCTCGTCACGTGAGGTGGTACAAGAGGTTTTATGGTTGGCGGCGGTCCGGACAACCTCTTCCCAAAGTTCCACAGCTATGTCTTCCCGCATCCTCGATAGTGCCCTTGACGCCGTGGGCAACACCCCCCTCGTCCGACTTGACAAGATCGCTGCTGAAGAAGGTCTCAAATGCAACCTACGTGGGTGCTCGTTACTATTTCCTCCGCTGGTTGATAGCATCAACCATTGCCTTCTCTTCTCTAGTCGGCAAGCTTGAATGCTTATCTGTGGGCGGCTCGGTCAAGGACAGAATCGCAAAGGCCATGGTTCTTGCCGCAGAGAAAGAGGGTACGCTCATTCCCGGCAAGAGTGTGGTCATCGAGCCTACATCTGGCAACACCGGTCTGTCGCTTCGCTTATCCTGCGTGCAACCACCTCGGCTGAAGCGGGTATGATAAACAGGTATTGGGCTTGCCATGACATGTGCAATCAAGGTATAGTTTGCCGGTTGCTTCCGACCGAACCGTTGCTGAATACGGTAAGATAAGGGATATTCCGTCATTATAACCTTGCCCAATAAGATGTCCCGAGAGAAAGAAGCGATCCTTCGGGCGCTTGGAGCTCAGGTCATTCGCACACCTGATGAGGCAGCCTGGGACTCTCCCAATAGCCACATAGGTAGATATCTCATCGGATCTCTCACCCCTCTCGTGGCTGAATTCCTCGACGGCCGCAGGAGTGGCGAAGAGGTTACAACGTGAAATTCCTCATGCGGTCATTCTTGACCAGTATCGAAACGTATGTATTACATCCCTTCAGGCTGGAGTAGGTCCTTATTGCAAGCAGCCAAATAATCCGTTGGCACACGAATACACAACCGGGCCAGAAATCATCGATGCCGTCACTTCCACTCCATCTTGTTCGTCGAGACCGTCATCCATGAAGGTGGATGCTTTCATCGCCGGCGCGGGTACCGGAGGGACCATCACTGGGATTTCACGTGCGTTGAAGAATACCCACAACTCTGAATGCATCGTCGTCGGCGTTGATCCAGTCCGTGTCTCCATTACCGCACATATCTTGGTAGTTGACATGGGATTTCTAGGTTGGCAGTATTCTCGCCCTTCCTGATAACCTCAACGATGGTGGGCTTGGGAAGCCGTACGTCGTGGAGGGTATCGGCTACGATTTCATTCCAGACGTTCTCTCGAGAGATCCGGGTGTCGTTGACGATTGGATAAAGACAACAGATGAAGCGGCTTTCCATGCCGTCCAACGCCTCATGAAAAAAGAGGGACTTCTCGTCGGCGGCAGTAGTGGTAGTGCACTTAGTGGCGCTCTCACCTGGTTGAAGTCCGAGCAAGGTCGCAAGATAGCCGAGACAGAGGGCATGAATGTTGTTGTGTTACTTCCTGATGGGTAAGCACGCTGGATCGTCTGGGGAGAGCTGTGACTAATTGCACTCAGGGTCCGAAACTACATGAGTAAGGAGTGGTTCTTAAGTTTCGCTTTGGCATCAGAACCAGCTCGACCCGTGAGGTCAGACGAGGCGTTGGAGGTGTCAATGCAGCGTGCATCATTATAATCTGAAATAGCCAAGCAGCATCCATACTCCTTGAGGTGGTAGAATATATGCCTGCAAGAACATGGTCGGTTCAACTTTGGGTGCCTCTAACGTTTACCAAGTGATGTATGTATTACATGTCTACGGGACAATAATGGTATTGCAGGAGATGCTCTACATTACCACGGCGTAGTCATTTCAAGTTGGACTGTAACTCAACGGTGTTCTTGAAAGCTCCAAGCAGAGCGGATAGCTGGATCTTCTCGCTGGCACCCGTTGAAAGCCTGTGCCTACAGGAAATGGGGAAAAGCTTGACCGATATTCAACGTATGTGAATGTGCCTACTCACTCTATGGTTGCAAAGAAGTCTAGAAGATATACTCGGGCATGGGGCTTGAAATCGATCGTTTCCACGTACTCGTAAGCACCAGAAAGCAGGTCTTGGAGTGCAAGTCCTCGTTCGGTCTTCAAGGCTGTTATCACTGGGATTAGACATCAGTGTTGATTCTAGTTACACCGAGCGAATCAGCATACTTTGAATCGACGTCGTGAACTCATCCGAGAGCATGGAGTTGACGATCGTTTCAATGTCCGATGGATGTGGGTTTCCGGTGCAATTGTAAACTTCCGTCTCTCCAACAGTCTCATAGGCAGCATGGCAGGCCTGAAGGACATTCAGCGCTCTTCGCATATCACCCTTTGAGAGCTTAAGAAGCGCTTGCTTCCCGTCGGGGGTTAACGTCACTCTGATACAAGTGTTCAGGTGTGCGCCTATGTGGAGGGGTCACGTTCTTTGGCACTTACCCCTCAGCTTCTACGACACCGTCCACTCTTTTCTCGACCTCCACCATAGGCAATGGAGAGAACCGGAACCTTGTACACCGACTTTGGATGGCAGGGGCGATCTTGTTCACGTAATTACAAATGATGCAGAAACGGACGTTTTTGGTGTATTGCTCGATGACGCGACGGAGAGCCGCCTGGGCTGCCTGTGTCATCATGTCTGCTTCGTCGAGAATGACGAGCTTGTACCCCTTGGAGAATAGCGTGCGCGTTTCGGAAAACTGTTTGATTTGTTCGCGTACGACGTCGATGCCTCGGTCGTCCGAAGCGTTGAGCTGGTACGGTCTCAGAGCGAGGCGAAGGGTGCGCGTAGAATGTGCCCACCTCGAGGATTTGCTTTTTATACTCGGCGCCATATATTCGTCTTGCAACGGCCAGTATGGTCGACGTCTTCCCAGTGCCGGGTGGACCGTAAAAGAGCAGGTGTGGCAGCCTGTTTTTCTCGATGAATCGCTCGACTGCAAACGAACGTGAGGCTTTAGGAAAGTGACAAAAACAAAACGGGTCGCACTGGTAGTGGTGATGTCTTTGTGAGAGACGACATCGTTGAGCGTGACTGGTCGGTACTTTTCTACCCTGGGTGATCGTGTGTAAGGGCGTCAGCTCAAGACGCGCTGAACCATACCAGGGTAATGTATCGCCGTCGGTAGACGCGATGACGTCCACCGCCTTTGCCTTTCCTTTAGACGCGGAAGGCACAACGACATCCACGTCCATTTCATTGTCGCTATCCATCGTGCCGAACAGAGTTGAATTCGTTGTTTCGAAGCAATGCCTAGTAATCGACGCGACGCGACGTGCCTGTCTCACCTAATCGGGTGTATTAAGTCGCTCACATTTGTCATCACATTTTACCACGCACGAACCATCATCACAAAGATTAAGGTTTGCGACACGCCAGAGATAGCTCTTCCACCAACCACATCCACGGCTCTTGCTTTTGTCGACGACTCCACCGTTTAATTCGTTGGACAGACAAACGCGTCCGAAAACATGCAGATATTTGTAAAGACGTGCGTCCATCGTTTGTTGGTTTCGGTAGCGTACATTGACCACCGCATGCAGCCTCACGGGCAAGACCATCACCCTCGAGGTCGAGTCCTCCGACACCATCGATAATGTCAAGGCGAAGATCCAAGACAAGGAAGGGTGCGTTCGTCCTCTTTCCTGCCGTCCCAGCCATCTCATGGCTGTATAGGATCCCTCCCGACCAGCAGCGTTTGATCTTTGCTGGAAAGCAACTTGAAGACGGTCGCACCCTCAGCGACTACAACATTCAAAAGGAGTCCACCCTCCACTTGGTGCTTCGTCTCCGTGGTGGTGCCAAGAAGCGCAAGAAGAAGACCTACAACGTCAGCCTCGTCTCTTGCTCGTTGTCCATGCCGATGCTGATGTACGGATGTCCATCCAGACCCCCAAGAAGATCAAGCACAAGCGTAAGAAGGTCAAGATGTCCATCCTCAAGTACTACAAGGTGGACTCGGACGGCAAGATCAGGCGTCTCCGCCGTGAGTGCCCCACTGCTGAGTGCGGTGCTGGTATTTTCGTGAGTCCTCTCGAGACGTTTCTCGGTTTCGCATTCATTTGACATCTTTCACTCCAGATGGCTTTCCACAAGGACCGTCAGTACTGCGGCAAGTGTGGCTTGACTTACACCTTCGCTCCTGGCACCAAGCCACCCGTTGCTTAGTTGTACGATTGTATTGATTGTACTTGAATGACAATGTTGCGCAATTCGAGTGTGCTATGATATCATGTTTCTCAACGAACCAAAGATGAGTGCCAGCGCAACTTACTGGAATCTTCACAAGTTAGTAAGAATAGTATAGTATATGCTTATGAACATCCCAATCCGTACGTCCTATGTATGCGTGATCTAGATCTATGTGCACATCTAAGTATAGGTGAATAATGTAGGTCTATCATGAGATTATATGGATGTCTACGTCTATTGTGCATCTATGTCTGAAAACGAGGTATTAATGCAAGTCTATCGTCCATGGCCATCACGAACAAAATCCACAAGAGCGGCTCGAAGGGCGACCCACGACTCTTCACATTCGCAGATGGAACCAGAAGACACATTAACCAATGACGGAAAGAGGACGGAAAGCAGTGTCGAAAGCCATGGAACGTCAGCACAAGAACGAGAGCAGAGCGTCAACGAAGTGAGCGGGTGGGAGGCATGGGATGTCGGATTCAGCCCGAGATGCGGAACCGGGGCACCGATATCCAGGAGGATGACCAGATGCTTGAGGTGCTTGCACCCTTTCGCCAGCGTGGGCAGGCTTTGCAACGAGATCCTGGGTTTCCATGTCGCCTCTACGTATTCGAGGGCGGTGCGGGCCCCTAGCTCGAGTTGTTCGAGCAGGGGCCACCACTTCGTGATCTGCTCGACATCTGGATCCGCGAGGTCGGGAGGCAATGAGGAGTCAAGTATGAGGCGCCTGAGAGGTAGTTTTGACAACGGACGCAAATGGTCTAGAGTGAAGAATTTGTCCGTGGGTATATCCTCGAAGTCGTCAAAGGAGATTGTCTGTTCGACTGTGAGATCATGCAGCGGCAAGGTGGACATTGCGTCAAACAAGTCCTTGAAGGATGTTGGTGGACAAGGTCCCGTAGCATCTATATGGACAGAGCAGAGTTTATTCCGGGGTAGCTGCTGAAGTATCAACGCTGCGAGCGCCGGCTGGGCACGGATCTTTAGTCTCTCCAACGCAGGAAAGAAAGAGTTGCGACAAGTGCGGGAAATCGCGGGCGACAAATAGTCGTACGACAAGCGATCTGCATGTACGTCAAAATCGACCAAGAGGGGAAAAGTAGACACTGTCATAAAGGACTGCTCCGTCAGGGATGAAAGATGCAGCGACAACGAGCGCAAGGTCGTGATACTGCAGAGAGGTATGTGAAGGCATTCCGACGAATGTCCTCTAACGGACAGTTCTTCTAAAGGACATCCTTTCAAGAGCGACAACATACTGTGCATGGTCGTCGTCGGGGGTGAGTTAGACTTGGTATAACCAACATGCAGCGCGAGGGCCCGAAGCCGGGGAGCCAGGCTCATACGTAAGGCGACGTCTCCGGAGGCCCTGCTCTTGATGCGAGCGGACTCGAGGTTACACATTTGCTGGAACAAGGGCGTAAGAATACTTTCCGAGCCGGTGAGTATGCGGTGGCGATGTACGATATGTTTGACGCGGATAGCATACGAATGGAAGGCTGTAAGCGCCACTCCTTCTGTGATAGAACCAAGTCGCTGTAAACGAGTTCAGCAAGTATCGACTCAGTGGACTGGGACGGAGACGCACGATGTCACCACCCTCCATTGAGAAAACCGGCAGAAGTGACAGCAGCGGGACAGCCGATGGAAGTCGTCTCCAAATGCGGTCTAGGGCGGGATCCTTCCAAGCTTTAGAACATCTCGCAGCACAGCACAATGACGGCTTGCCATCTTCCAAGACAAACTCGAATATGAGTTGGAGGATCTCGTCAATGAGGAGGGCTGGATGCATCCTTCCACCTTCGGTCGGAGTGAGATGAATACATTTTCCTTGAAGACAAACATACCTACAGTCTAAATGTAACACCCAGATGCCGTCTACTGAGTTCCAGTCAATGCGCGCCTTTGAAATGACCACAGTGGACGCTAGACTGGAAGAGAAAGAAAGTTACTCGGGTCGTACCCAAGCGGTACCCGCGAAAAAAGTTGCAAGGGTCGAAAACTCCGATTGGTTGTTGTAGTCATCATGTGACCGTGGCGTCACTGCAATTGCAGTCGGTTCCTACAAGGATACTACTAGTAGGATATATGCGCAACCTCCTCGAAATGGGGGTTTGTGTGTTTTGTATTGATCACAATGAAACTGTCGACATGAGCTACATCGCGAATCTAGAATACGTTGTCACGCACTAGAGCAGATCGCGACGTGTAAACTGAGTGGTGGGCTGGTTGCGGCCAATCGAATACGCTAGCCAGGCAACGTTCAATCATCCCTAGGTGAGGTCCCGAGAAGCGGTTAAGGTATGTCATTCCGCTACAAACACGGAGTTGGCATGAGACTGACCATTCCCCGCTTACCACGGTGGTATCAACTCTGTTCTCCAGGAATAACAATCTGGGTGCGTTCGTATACCACTCGCTTTCGTTGTGACTCTTCAAAGTCTTGTTGCCGTTGCAGCATCTTTTCTCTTCTGCGTTCATCATCACGCAAAACCCCTTGGAACATATCCTATACATCATAAGACGCAATGTAGGCGGACGGAATATGATACCCACTTCACGTTCTTTAGTTTGCTGGTAATGAACGCCCCATATGATAAACGCAGAGATGGCACACGATGCGGCTAACGTCGCCTTCGCCCTGGTCGACATCTGGAAGGAGTTGATGGACCAACCCGGAACCACAACACAGCCAAATACTTTATCGCCACCGACACCCTTCGGAATTCCCCGACGTCGGTTACTCCCCATTACCAGACACAATCTTTACCTACAGGTGAGCCCATGCCGAGCACCCAACATGGCTGCTCTCGAGGTATGACGAACACGCTTGCCACTTTCATGTCTAATGGTCCAGCTTTTCAGGATTTCGAAAATACCCTTAAAGAGGTTGTCAACGCGAAGCGGCTGTCTGCCTCGAAAATGAACAAGTTGACCGATATCGCCATGAAATCACTCGAGGCGTGTATACAGTAGCTTTCGGTGCCAGCAAACCTTGACGCATAGTGTTCTAGGATGACACGAAGCTGGTTGCCATTCTCTATCGGACGCACAAGTCATTGCCCAGCTCCGCCAAAGTGTCCAGCTTGTACGCCTTTGACGCATTGGCTCGTGCCGCGAGGAGTTCAGTGATTAAACGCGGCCTAACGAGTTCTGTCAAGTCGGAGAAGGGTAATGCTGCAACCTTCCTTCTCAAGATTGAGGGCGTGTTGGACGGCCTCTTTCACGACATGGTCTCCCTGGATAACTTGGAAGCAAAGGTTAGTTACTGGAACATGCTCTTCCATGAGAATAATTATTTGCGCTCCATCGCTGGCTTCGCGCGAGTGGTTTGCGTTTCCGCTGCAACATGGGCATTCGTGAAACCCTATTCCTCCGCCTGTAGCGCATACGACCCCCGACACCGTAGTTAACAAAGTATAGCATTCTTACGTGACTCTAACCACAGGAAAAGACCAAGAAAATCCTCGAGATATGGGCCAAGTCAACTACTTTTCCTTCGGCGGTACTGACGCGACTGAGGGATATCTTGTCGGACGTACAAAAAGGTGCTTATCAGAACCAAAACATGTGGCCGCTAAGTATTTCTTCCGCTTGTGTAATTCTAGCTATTTTTGCTGGCGTTTTTGCCTCCAATGAAATGAGAATAATGACTAAAACGCTGTTTGGTTTACCTTTCCGTTAGAGAACGTCGTAAATCCGACACTGGCCACCGATCCACGTACCGCGCCAGTAGCGCCCATAGGAATCGCGCCATCTCAACCAGCGCCTCACACCCCTTCCGATGTGCAGGCGACCCTGCTTGCTTTGCTAGGCCAGGCGGCTCAGATCACAGGCCAACATCAGCCCACCAGGTACGCAACTTTTCATCAACCTGCTCCCACCGATAACACCGTTTTCAGCCAAATACCACCAAACAATGATCCGCAAGTCCAGCAGCAGGCCCAACTAGCCCTCTTACAACAGCTAGCCTTGACTGCCAAACTTGCCAATGGTTCCCCGACAACCCCTACGGGGCAGACACCACCCAAGGATGGAAATCCTCCCGTAATTCCAGTCCCGGAGCCACCTCATTCCTCTTCGTGGCCATCTCAAACAGGGGGTTCACGAAATGACACTCCAGGGGATACACGGTACGCCCGTGACGGCCACGTAGATCGGCCACGAGATCGATACTCACGCGGTGGTCCCCGTGGCGGCTACCGTGGTCGCGGCCGGTGGGACGATCACCATAACCATGACCGCTTCCGACATCGTGACCGTGATTGGGATCCACCTACTCGTCAGAGGGGCAGTCGATCGCGCAGCCCGCGCAGAACCGAGGAACGACGAAACGTGCGACCACATAGTCCTCCCCGCCGTCCCTCAAACGACAATGCTGCGCACCCCCAACCCGAATTAAATACAACCAACGACACTCGTGGCAAGGATGAGTTTGGACGGGACATCAGAGCGTCATCCAACTCGCCTTCCAGATCAGCGTCAGTCGAAGACACGCAGGCACTAGCTCCGATGGACACGTCTGTAGATCCTACCGCTGGGGTCGCGCCAGATTATCATACACCTGTATCTGAACAGTTGCCTTTGGTAGCTGCAAGTACATCTGCACAGAGTACTGAAACCCATACCCCGAGCTCAGCGTCACAACAGCAGGCTGGTCTTGACCAATTTGATATCAGCACGTTTGATGCCACTTCTCCGTCATCGTGGGAAGCGCTGGGAAACATGTGGAAAAGTACACGCGGCTATATGCCTTCACAGGAGGAACTGATGTACTTTGTGATGTCTGGGAGCATGGCTGTCGCTGGGATTGCCAACTCCGACTTCAATGACGCGCAGGGAGGTTGGCAACAAGGGGAACCCAGTACGCGACGTCACGGTGGGCGGCGAGGCGGCAGGGGCAGAGGAAACTACGCTGGTGGGCGAGGAGGCCACGACAACTACCTAGAAGGAGGCGGGTACACCAATGCCACGGAGCAAGCTGAGCCATCCTACGCTGTTGTCCTGAATGGCGACGTCGAGCCGAGTAATGGCTCGGCTGCCCATTATCAGGATTCCGGCGAGCAGTACGATCCGACACCGAACGGGGGCGGGCGAGGTGGTCGAATGGAGCGGGTCGGGGACAAGTGGGTGTTTGTGAGGGATGGGGCATCGTCTGGAACAGCGTGAGCATACTACACATTCGCATTATCTGTATAGCACCATTATTCTCGTTCGTGCCTTCATTCTTATCGGGAAATTTTATCGTTATAGCTGATCCTGTACTTACCGATGCATGATGGTGCTTCGCATTTAGACCATGTTTGTGCTTGGGAACGCGTTGGTTGTCCCCCTAAGTTGATTGAAACAAAAACCTTGGTGTGAACGCAGACACGGCACAACTGCCTCCGAACGCCACCACCGACTTGGATGCTCTCCGCCGCGTTTCGACGAGCAACACGCTCCTCACACAGCGTCCGGACGCTCCAAACCGCGTCCACCTCATCGAGCGTCAACGCCGACGAAATCGCTCACTTTTCCCGCCTCTCGTCGCTGTGGTGGGACGAACATGGCGAATTTGCACTGCTCCATCGCATGAACCCAACCAGGGTTCAATACATCCGCGAAAAACTCATTGAAGTCACGCGCGAGGAGAAGGGAGAAGACGTTGGCCGCAGCATGGAACACAGGCGGGACATCCTCCGAGGACTCGACGTCCTCGACGTCGGGTGCGGCGGCGGACTGCTTTCCGAAGTCAGTCGCCGCGTTTCTGTCTTCTGCCACTCATACTCACGCACGACGACGGACGGATCATGACAGAGCCTGGCAAGGATGGGCGCACGAACGGTGGGCATTGATGCCTCGAAATCGAACGTCGGCATTGCGTCGGCGCATGCGGGCAAGGACCCGGAGCTGAGTGCGACGACCTCGTCAGGCACTCTCGTCTACCGGAACACGTCCGCCGAGGCGCTCTTGGAAGAGCCGAAACGGTACGACGTCGTGTGCTCGATGGAAGTCCTCGAGCACGTCGACAACCCGGCCGGTTTCCTCTCGACCTGCGCTGAGCTCGTCAAGGTGCGTCACCGACCTGCACCGGTTCTGACACGCGCTGACTTCGCGGTCTTCTTTATTTGCGTTGGACTCGAAAGCCGGGTGGCCACCTTTTCCTGTCGACGATCGCACGCACGCCTTTAGCTTACTTTTTATCGATCTTGGCGGCGGAGCACATCTTGCGCAAGGTCGTCGTGGGGACTCACACATATTCCAAGTTTATCAACCCTTCGGAGCTCGTGGCATTCTTTTCGAGGTACTCTTCGCCGACCTCAAAGCCGGAGGTCGCTGGGAAGCCGTGGATCACGCGCACGTACGAGCATGGGCTCCCCACCCGCACAGAGGCCGAAGTGCGTGGCATCATCTATGAGCCTTGGGGCGGTAATTGGCACCTGATGTCCCGAAGCGCGACCCGATGGGGTGCTGCAGAGTGCAATTACTTGTTCTGGGTGCGAAAACCATCCGAGTCGTAATCACTCCGTGTGCGACCTCGACGAAATTGATTCCATCCGTAGTACAGCATATATACACATATACAACATTATTGTAAAGTACAATGGTGAGAAAAGCGAGGCGTACATCAACCATAAGGAGTGTGAAGGGAGTCCACTGGATATGAAGACGAACAAGTCTGGCGACCGAATACGTGACGGGATGGTTCAGTTGCACCCGTCAAGACATCAATCTCTCACCCCATACAAGTCGTTGTCGATGCGCTCGGTAGGCACCACTCAAAGCGACCCAAGCGACCCACAAAGAGATCACCAGAAAAACAGCGAACAAAGTTCGCATGAGCGCTTTCCATCGCCAAGACACCGGTGCCGAGGAAGTAAATATGATCAGTCGCCAACGTTCACGAAAGTCCGTGTTCAGCCACAGCAAACTGTTCACCAGCTCCTGAGCCTGAAAAACACGTCACGCTCGTTCGCAGATCTCGGCAGAAACGAGCGCGTACCTTTGTTCGACCAGAGTCATATGCGAGACGGATGCTGGCGACGCGCGATCGAATGCGAGGCAGCGACGTGGAGAGGTCCTGTAGAATTGACAAGGAATCTTCCAGCTCGTCTCGCAATTTTGGGATATCCGAGTTCAACGCTTGATCTGCCCGCTGCGTGTTCCTCTGCCAGACATCGAAGACGCACAGCCGAATGAGAACGGGGTCAAAAAGCAGACTGTGTACAGATGACCACCACCCACATTCAGCTCTACGAGTGCGCCTCTGATCGAAGTTTCGATCGCTCTGAAGTTGGACAATTGCTCTCGAAGTTTGCTCTGAAAGAAGGGGTGGATCGACGTGGATGGGGAAGGGGAAGAGAGAAGGACGTACGTCGAGATCCTTGATCTGGGTGTCAAAGTGGACTGCACGAGCCAAGGTACGCTTCGTCTGGAAATCGACACAGCGGATGTCACTGTCATCCATGCTATTCCCAAAGGATTCAGAGGTGAGTCCCGCCCCTGGGGAACTGGCGACGACATACAGTGCTGAGGTAAACCTAAGCTTTTCCGGCTGCTGGTGCTGGGATAGCAGCGGTCGTGACATGTACAGATCCGCGACGACGAGGGAAGCGACGAGGGAAAAAAAAAGCGATGGACAACTTGCCGTGCGTGTGTCCATGTCCTTTTAATTCAGTCGTCCCCGTCGCCAAGGGCGAGTTCGTTCCAAATCGAGTAACCCGCTCGCCTCGCGGACCGGACCTCCTCAAACAGTCACACCGCCAATCATGTCGCAGACCTCATGTCCGACTGTCCGACAACGCCTTTCAGATGCCGCACACAACTTTTGCAATGCTTTTTCACGAAAGGAATCAACAGACGTGCTCCTATCGCACTTTTCCGACACGTGCGAGGTCACCGAACATGGCCTAGCCAGATTTGCCCCTTTCATTGGCAGGTCGTTCACAGGACGTGGCGGCGTGCGGCAGTACTTCTCCACCGTTGCCGGTCTCATCAGCTACGACGACATGAATTTCATTACCTACGTCATAGATCCCATGGTTAGGGAGGTGTCGGTCAAGGCCATCGCGAAATTCACTTGGATCTCCACCGGCGAGAGCTGGGACGAAACATTCACGTATATATTGGGGTTTGACAAAGCAGAAAAGATCACCCGCTATGAAATTTGGGGTGATACGGGCGCCCTGTACCTCGCAAGCCACGGTCGTCTTAGTAGGCAGGTGAGTCGTGGTCCTTTCAAAGTCAGGGCGCATTGGGCATGCTCAGCAAATGGCGCTCAGCGGTCCTAATCGTTTATCTGATACAGGTAGAGTAAAAATGTGTGTGCATGGAAATGAACATGAAGAGTTACGCTGGACCAAAGAAAAGGTTGTCGAGGATTGTGTACTGTCCAAGAGTTCGCAGATGCGGCACAAAACAGGCTACATTACCAGATCATAAAGTATCATGGAAGCTAACATGCTCGCGAGGAATTATTAGTCGAAAAATGGGCTAAGAACGTGGGTGGTGCGTAAACGATCGTAAAATGTCTGTTCTAGTCAAAAAAGACTCTGTCGCGCTTCGTTACGCATGATTCTATTGAAGCACGCAATTGCTTTGCTTCCCATCTCGTTTCTTCTGGCGGTCAGGCTCGCCGGACAGGGAGCCAGGGATGTCCTGCGAAATCCGTTCGAACGTGGAACCGCCATTCGAAGTAATTTTAGACAAGCTGACGCCTTCAGGGGCACGCTGGCTCGTCTGATCTGTATCAGGTTCCATAATTGAGAAGAACGACCGCCTCGGCTCTTGTCGACTGGACTGACTGTCGATCGTCTTGAAGCTCTTCGGCACCGTGCTATTGCTGGACTCGGAGTGGGGTCTCTCTTTCGAGTTGACGTCGTACCTCAGCTTGGAAGATTTCCGTTCCGGAGCCTTGTCTTCATTGGTGACAGGAGTTGGCGAAGGGGAAGCAGGTGGATAAGCGACAGATAGAGACGAACGTGAGCGTCCGAAGCCAGATATAATCCTGAATCCAGCAGGAGGCTTCGGAGGCAACCCTTGGCTAGAGCCAGGACTGGATGACGTGAGATCGGCGTTCGGTCTCGGGGTCGGTGTGATGAACGAAACCTCAGAAGGTACAACCATCGACGCATTTGTGGGTGGGGTCGCGCTTGCTCCATCTTGGGAAGTATGGAATGCATTGGCGTTGCCTTTCTCCGCGAACTGGGCATACATCAGCAGCTGTGACCGGAGGTCGCATGTCGGTGGTGCGTCTGGCCCGCACTTGGCATGGGCTATGAGGTTGCATCGATCGCATATAACCGCGTTCTTCTTTACGCTTCCAAGACACGCACTACAAACCATCGCTGTCATGTATTCCTTGAGCAGACTGAAACCAAGAAAGATAACGTGGCTTACGCTTCCCAAAGATAGTTTTGACAAATGTATGATTCCGTGGGGAAAACGATGTATCATCAGGGATAGGTGATGTGGGTCCAAAGGGCAGGCTCTGCTGTGGAGCACCGGACTCATGTCCTGCGCGAGGTTCTGATGGTGGCATTTCCATGATAGGCGACTCGACCTGGGCAAGCACCCTGGCAACATCTGCCTTCTGAAGATCTGCACTAACACGGCGGAGGAAAGGGATACTATCCTGAGGACGAAGCTCCTGGTGGATGGATTCAGTCATGCCACTTGCTTTGCAAGAACATTCGTACCTTGAGTGCGTCCCAGTTTATCTTCAACCATGGGTGTTCACATAGCATCTCTGCATCCGGGCGCTGTAGAGGGTCCTTGTGGAAGCATTGGTGAAGAAAGTCTTGTAGTACTTCGGAACAGTCATCCGGTAGAGGTGGCATCTCATCTTCAACGATTCGGAACATAACTGTCAATCAGATCTGTCAGGTGTGGCGATAAGCACATGGATCGACACACACCTGTCATGCTATTTGTAATGTCTCCATAGGGAGGACGACCAGTAAGAAGTTCGATGACAGTACATCCTAAGGACCAGATATCTGACTTCGGGGAAGCACCCTTCAGTTCGATCACCTCGGGAGCCATCCAATTGGGAGTGCCAGCCACGTTGTTGAGCTCAAGTTCCATCGCCCGAAGATTAAGAGAGACACCAAAGTCCGATAGCTTGATGTTCCCGGTCTTAGTGGTGAGGATATTTGCGGCTTTGAGGTCGCAGTGCACAACCTGGGATTTGTGGAGATAGTGTAGGCCCTCTAGGATCTTAACAACATAGCCAGCGACAAGGCGTTCATTGAGTTTGCCAAACGCCTTCAGCGTCTGTCCGAGGGACCCGCTCTCTGCATACCTTTACCAAGAGTCAGCGATCAGTGGCGTCAAATCAGAAGTGAATCCTTACTCAAGCACGATGTTCAAGAACTCCTCATCTCTCACCATGCCCTCATATTTGACGATGCCTGGGTGCGACAAACTCTTCATCAAGTCAACCTCCTTCATGAGCTGCATGACTTCCTCTTCCTTGAGACCCTCGAGTCGAATACGCTTGACAGCCACCATCTGACCCGTGGTCAGGTTCAGAGCCCGGTATACGACTCCAAATTGGCCTCGGCCGATACAATTGCCGAGTTGCTGAAAGAGGAGACGGGTGAGTACGCGAAATGGTATGCCCGGACACAAACTCACGAATCGGACGGCTACCTTGCCCTCTTCTACAATCACAATCGTCTGGCGCGCGGTGCTACCATCCATGGACTCGCGACCCGGTATATCACTGGAATTTCTGTTATTCGCGTATGTTGTGATTCGTGAATGTTCTTACCTAGAACGACGCTGCCTTCCAAGTTCATCGTAAGAGTTCGGCCGGCTGCGTTGTCTTGACTTCGGGTCGTCAAATTCGCTATAGAGTCGACCGCGCATGCGTGACCCGTCTAGAGGGCTGATTGAACTTCGCGGAGAGTCGGGTATGGGAGACGCTCGGGAACTGAGATCCCCAGATACTGCCCTTGGAAACGGTACCACAGATGAGTTACCGTCTCTGTCTGGGTCATCCACACGTGGTACATAGATTCCATTGCGGCGAGCACCGTTTCTTGTGCTTGAGCGACGCAGTATCACTCTGGAACCAGGGGATCCGGGGAGAGGACTATCAGGACTGGTATCGCGGCGTAATATAGACTCCTTTGGCATGAGTACGGGATCCACACTATGCCGGGGACGATGAAGGGTGGGCCGGCGCGGGGGGGATGGGACTGATTCGTTACCAACAAGGTATGGTTTTCGCGGCGCAGGAGCTGAGGAGGGGGCGAACCCAAATGGCGGCTCTTCTCGGCTGGACTTTGTCTGAACAGGGATGGACCGGGGAGAGCTCGCTTGGAAAACATCCATGAAGTCATCGGGCCACTTCCCTTTCCCGAGGCGGACGCGAACTTGTTCGGCTTCAGGGTCCCGATGGCTTTCAGCTACGGGGGATCTGGCTCGAGCAGTCTCGCGAGAGCTTGATCCACAAGCACTGTTCTCCTCTTCCTCGAGGACCCGGACAAGGTCAGGAGTGGCAGGTTCGCTGGGTCTTCGATCTCTCGTTCGAGAACCATCCCCGCTAATACTACGCCTTCTGGCCATCTCCTCTGCTAGGGACGCAGCTACAGAACTAGCTTCTGTCCTGGTGAAGGATGGGATCTCTGAACCAAGCGACGTGGCTTCGGTGGTGACTGTCCTGATAGTGCCAAACTTGTTTTGGGCGCTGCTGTTGCGGCGTAGATCGAAGATGCTAGAATATGTGGTAACCTCCGTGATATTACTTGACGTTCTTGACTGCCGAAGTGGAAAATCGTGACCATAATCCCCCAGAGCAGGACTGGAAGATTGAGATTCACGTGTTGGAAAGTCAAAGGAATCGGGATCAGATGGTAGCTCGTTGCTACCATTATCATAACGCTCCGTTTTCGAACGAGTTCGCAGGGGTGATCTAGGGGATGTAGTGTTCGCTTTGATGGAAGGAACGTCGTCGTCTTCCGGGCCGCTGTCCCTAACTAATGTGCCGACGTTGCGTGCCGTACCACAAGAAGTTCCCGATCGAGGACTGTCTGATCGTAACGGAGGAAGAGTCGGTTCTGGTGACGCCAAGCGTTGCCTGCCGGAAATGGAGGGCGGAGAAATGGATCGCTGCCGTGTTAGATTAGGCGTTGATGAGGCGGCACGAGAGAGGCACGATGGTGAGTAAATACTGTTATTGGACGCCTCATCCAGGGTGGCTCTGTTGGCTTGACCGAATATCACTTTGCTTCTGTCCACGACCGGCGTATCAAAGAACTTCAAGAAGGATACGATAGTTCTTGCCACGCGACATAGGGTCTCTGGAGTTGCTTCGATTAGATCGTCACGATAGAAAAGATCGTCGGAAGGTACTCCGTGAGTAGAGCATGCTGCAAGGAATTTGGTAATGTTGCTGGTACGCTTAAATCCATCTTCTCGAGGGTCAATTCTCAAAATTGCAGATGGGACGTGTTTGTTCATCAACCTACGAGAAGATGTGTATACCCGTCTTGACACAACGCGAACAATGCTTACTGGCATAACACCACTCCATCCCTGAGCGCTTCGCAGAAGAGTTTCCTCTCTCTCTCTTCTCCAGCGTTGCTGACGAAGGAATTTACACCAATCTGGCTCGAACTTGCGCCTTGTAGAGCTCCACTCTTTCCCCATATCCGCTCGAGTCGCACCAGTGGCTGCAATCGTACCTCGACCTCGGCCCACTCTTTGGCATGGCTGCTGCGCGACAAGTGAGGCGGTGGCTTACGTAATTCTTTGCATAACAGTGAAGTTGCGGTGCGGACTAGCTCCCGTTGTTCGGGAGTTGAAGAGCCAAGTGAAACAGCAGACAAGTTGAGGTTACGATTGTGCACATATCCTGGATGTCTTTGCGAGGGGGAAGTAGCACGAGATCGTGTTGTAGTAGGTGGAGAAACCGGTCGAGGCGAAGGCGAGGTCGTCAAGCATCTCTGGGAATCCACCGAACTGCGTGGTGGGGTTCCCGTGGACGGCCTACGAGGAGTCTCTATTGATGATCGACATGAATCACCTGTAGGTGGTCGGTTCACAGACTCGAACGATGGTCGAGGAGCGTCAATCGATAGGCGCTTACTCGCCACGGGAGATATTGGACGACCCGAAGGTAAGTGTGAAGCCGAGGTAGAGACAAAGCCTGAATATGAAGTCGGCGTCACTCGTCGCATCTGTGCGCGAGTTTGGGATGGGCTTGTTGCACGATTTGATGGAGGAGACGATGGCGGGGTGGTGAGAGGGAGATGTGTTGCGCTTGTGGCCGATGGCCTTTTGGCCGCCATCCCCAAGTGCAGCCTTCCACTTGGTTGTGGACTGGGAGAACCAGGCGGACTTGACAAATCACTGCTTTTCCGAGGTGAGTCGATGGAAGACCGAGTGTTGAACGGAGGAGGCGTGAATATGGGTGAAGGTCTAGATTTACTAGCTCGTGGAGACGCTGTCCCACTGCGTTCTGGAGTTCTATTGCGGCCTCTATGTTCTCGACGAGGGGCTAGAGGTTGTGGTGCACTAATTTCCCTGATTGTAGGCTGCATGCTTGCTCGACGGGTACGGTCGTGCGATGTAGAATCGGTCACAGGATTCGGTGTTGAGTTAACGACTACGACGGGTTGAGAGTCCGAAGAAGGTAAAGAATAGGGAGAAAGATGGACGGCAGGGGAAGACACTGAGGCTTGTCGCAGGGAAGGGGTGATGAAGCTCGTCCATCCTGCCACGCGAGGCTGATCATGCCTCTCCGCATTGTTTACATGCTCTGCGGTGACCCTACTCTTGTCAGCGGGTGATATGGTCGGAGTTGAGGAGGGCGTGACAGAATCGCGACCGGCTCGTCGAAGCCCCACTCTGGACTCGAGCCGCCTGAACATGCCTGATTTGCCCTTGTCATTGTCGTGGTCCTTCATAACAACGTCGCCAGATGTTGGGTCTTTTCGTTTGGTGGCGATGGTATCAAAGTCATGGTCAGGTGATGAAGACTTAGCCTTTGACCGGGTTGCAGTCTTGAGACCGTATTCAAGGGAAGATCGAATGCGTTGCCTGAACGTCGTCTGTGAGGACTCGGGTACATCGTTGTATGCTGACGGTTGAGAGGAAGTGATGGAAGAATCCGCACCGCGTGCAGAAAGTACGAACGGGATAGGTTGCGATTTGAGATTGCTACGGTGCTGGGAAGTCATCGGGAATGGACTGAGAAAATGCTGTTTAGAGGGGCTAGATACAGCGAGGACGGCCATGCATGGACCGCATGCAGTGCCACGATCGATCCAAGACAGGAATGTAGCGAGAGCGGATGAGGTATAGGTGGGGTGGAACGGAGAAGTGGAGAGGGTAGGAACGTGTGAGATAAGAATAGCGGCGGCCTGGAGATATAGAGCACAGGAAAGGCCAGTAAGCTGTCGTAAAGACACGCATGTCAGACGGCAGAACAGAGAGAACCGAGAAAACGAGGATGGCAAGCATATGCGGCGGCGAAAGAAGGCTACGGGAATTTTTAAGGGAAATGAATGAAGCTGACCGTGTGATGGGCCTTGATGGTCGATCCTGCACTGGTTTCTAGACGTTGTGGACGTAAGACGAACCGGTGAAAGGGGCGCGGCAGAATGGCCGGCAGAGGGAGTGGGGTGGAAATAACGAAAGTGTGAAAATAGACCACCAAGATTGCGCGGGAAGGCAAAGAACGAGATATCACTCACGGAAGCAACGTGGATAGAGAGAAGGCGCCCAGGCAAAGGACATCACCGATAGCTAGCGTGGGAGGTGAGAATGTGGAGTCGCTGAAATATGACGTCTCGGGGTCAATGGGAACGTGATAGCGAGAGCGCGTCTCGGTCGCCGACGGGTATGACGCAACACATGGCAGCCATTGACAACTTGAACTTTGCTCGCAAATGTTTTGCGTCTATTCTGGGCAACTCCTTTTGTCCACCCCGTGTCTCCGCCCCCACACTCGCCGGTCGATATTCAGCAACTTTGGGACACCCGCTAGTAGACCCGTGTTCGCTTCATTTGGCAGTGCCGGCAGACTCAATTAACTTTTCAACATTCCCAAAAGCAATTCAAATGAGCTGTTGATTACCATCAAGTCATGCGGCCTCACACACGACACGTGACAGCGACCCGAGGGGTACGTCCCAGCTAGGACAAAGTCATCGACGGGTGAATATATGCGGTGACGAGCGACTCACCGTTGACGACGTCGTACTCCTGTCCTAAGTTGGCAACGCACGGGCGTTGTAAGCAGTCGCTGAGGGGCAACTGTTGCGGAGCCAACACATGCGCCACAAACGGAACGTGCGGAGTTTAAATTTCTCCTGTCCTTTTACATCGTCAATGCCTGCCCGCTCGCGAACGAAATCAGCGCCTAAAGATCTCCAATCCCGCACGAAAGATAAACCGGCAAAGACGGACGACATCGTGAGTGAGCTAGAAAAGGAGAACAGGACCCGCACAGCTCGCAACAGATCAAAGGCACAGGCCAAGCCGACACATGATACAAGGCACATTCAAAATGACACCTACTGTCTCTGCAATCAGCCTGACGATGGCTCGCCTATGGTTTGTTGTTCAGAGTGTGGCGAGTGGTGCGTACACTTATTCTCATCTGTTGCCTTCCACTCTCCTCACGAGTGCAATCGCCAAACACACCCAGGTACCATTTCCGGTGTGTAAAGCTTAGTGTAGAGCAGGCCGAGGATCTTGGTATGTCCCGTCTTGCTGCATTAGGCTTTTTTTTACTCACCATGCTTGCATCTTCGTAGAGGTGTATGTCTGTCCTACTTGTACCGAGAATACCGGTCGACGCATGATCAGTGAGTGTTACCGGTTCCCGATTGCTCTTTTACCACACTGCGCGGCGCTCCTGCCTTTGCACAATATATATCGAGCATATAAGTTCTGTACCCCTACAACCTGTGCGCTATCCGTCGTCTTCTGAGGCACCTATTCGCGCGCTTTCTCTGCCAGACCATACGTCCTCCTCGCACGATGGTTGCTGTCGTAACGGTCGTGTCCTGTATGCGTCTGTAGCCCATTCGCGGCACACTGCATCTTCACGGGTTGAGAGGCTTTACATTATTGGCGCGCAGCTATGCTTGTTGAGTCAGATGATAGCCTGGTAGTTTGAGCGCCCTGTACAATCGTAGATGTCCACGACCCACTAAGCTACCGCCATATCGCTCAATCGTGGTCGTCTCAGGCCGTTTTCATTGTGCTTCGCTCTTCGTCTGTTTTCGTCGTGGCTTCTTGGCGACCAATGCTGACCAAACCCGTCCGCAGTGCAGTGGGAAGGTCCAGAAACCCATCCCGACTTCATCAACATCATACACGATGACGATCACTCGAACGTGCCTCCCCGGCTCCCAACGCCACCTCCCGCGTTATCACCTTCTGAATCGGAAGACGACCCGGATAGTGAGGACGAGTATGTGGCGGAACCAGAAAAAGGGAAAGGGACGCGACCGCTTAGGGTGTGTATTCTTATCTGACTGCGCCATGCTTGGTTGCTGATGCACGACATTTATAGCGTCGGACGCGCCACGTAGCATATGCATCAGATTCAGATCATCATTCCGATACGAACACAGATCCGCCTGCTCGCAAGTTCAGTACCCCGCTATCGGAGGAAAGGATAGCATCACCTGCCCATCTTAAACGCAAATCTGGCGCGTCACACAACGCCCGAGAAGCTAAACGCAAAAAGCCTTCAGATGCCCCACTCTCCGCAGAAGATGATCCGGCCAGAAAGTACTGCCTTGGAAAGCTCCGAGAGATGTTTCATCCAGTTTTCCTTCGGTACCCTCACAGGGACGAGTTTGGCAACAGGGTCGAATTAAAAACGGATGATCTTACCGACGAAGACAAGCTGCGACTACAAAATGGGGCGGACGTGTTTGCCTTGGACCTCGAGCAGTGCCTTTTCGAACTTTACGGTGAACCTGACAAGCACGGCAAGCAAGGTGTCGGGGCCAAATACAAGTGAGCCTCTTGCTTGCAGTCCATATTCTAAACTAACTCGTCGCTCAAATAGGGAACGTTTTCGTATGCTCACTTTCAATCTGACTCAGGAGGATCGTGTCGCTATTCACAAACGAATATGCTATGCCACTATTTCTGCAAAGGAGCTTTCTCAAATGAGTTCCACAGATCTGGCCAACGAGGAAACGAAGCAGTCCATCAAGCTCGCTGAAAAGGAGGCCCTAGAACATTCGATTCTCCAAAAGACGCTGGTTCCTCGCGCGAAAATCACACACAAGGGTTTACAAGATATCGAGGATCTCAACGGGGAGTCTGCGACCTTGTTACGCGAACGAGAGAAGGAACGAGAGAAGGAAGACGAACGTCGTGAAGAGGAGCGTCGGGAGAGAGAGCGGCAGGCACGATTAAAGGCCGCCGAGCAACACCAGAGGGACAGAGCTAGCTCGATCTCAATCCCGCCCGAATCACCAATTGTGCCACAGAACGTCACGTGGGGCGGTCACCTTCCTGTGCATGAAAATTATTCGCCTGTAGGTGATACCATGCGACCGCCCATTCACCCCCTATTTGCATCATCCGCCTCCGACCTCCAGACCTCGCCTGAGCCAGAACTTGATATTGCCGATCTCATTCACTTGGACGATGAGCCCGCTCCGCAAGACACGTTTGGTGACCATATGCCCACACTCGCTTTGGAAGCGGTCATCGTGCCCATGGGACCTGATCCGCCAGCGCCATCTGAGCCTGTGCCCCCGCCACCGCTAACAATTTCTCCCTCCTCTGCTTCTGAAATTTCCCCTGTCGTCCCCACTTCACCAACGCAAACAACGAAACCGGAGACACCCGCGCGTACATCCTTTGACCTGAATGCTTTATGGTCATCTCCGAAAACAGAACCTGCTTCGCAAGAGATAGCAAAAGAACCGGAAACAGCCCCCGAGCCAGAGCAAGAACAAGGACATAGGAGTCACCAGATTGAGGTGGAGTCACATCCCCGTGAGGCGACCGATCAAGACTTCGATATGTTCTTAGAAAAGGACCAAGATACGGATGTTGTCCCGGATGAGCGACCTCAAGACCCAGAAGCAACGTTTCTAGCGGCCCCCCCGGTATGGATGGGGAAAGTGAGCAATTGAATTGTTTTCAACAGGGTCGTTGTGGCTCATTTCCGTTGTAGGTTGCTATGCCTGTCGACTCTTCGATTCCCCAAGTGGCATCTGTTGTTGCCCGGCAGGTTGGTGGTCGGACCTTGGGCGCTGATTCCCCTCTCTGGAGAACACTTTTCCCGTCTGATACGTTCCGGATCGATGGTCGGGTCCCGACAGAGAATTCTGCACAGTTCTTGCTCCAAACTAGGCTGAACCCACAAAAGGAACTCATTGCTTGTGCATTCTCTCCCGACGGAGGTGATGGCATGCTCCAAACGTTCAGCGACTTTCTGCTGCACAAAAAGTAAGTCCGCCGAATAACCTACAATGACCGATTCATTTGACTCACCTTATTCATTTTAGTCGTCATGGACTTGTATTCCCATGGGGCCATCAACCCAAGGATTATCATCCCGGAAAGGAACTTTACATGGTGCCGCTCTTGGCCAGCATGCCGTTACCGGACTTTGTTGAGCTTTTAGATGAATTACGCCTGCCCAAGATCCGTCAAAATAACTATGTGATCGGCATTTGGATTCTGGTTAGGGGGAAACTCGCTCCACCACCTGCCTTGCCAACGCCCACACCATTGCCAGTACCCAGCCTGCCCCAACCCCAACCCTCAGCCCCACTCCCCGTCCCATCACTTCCAGCAGCCCTCCAAGCCTACCCGCAGCTCGCCAACTCTGCGCTCGCAGCCGAGGTCGCTGCCCTCACACCCGAGCAAATCCAAGCCATCCTCCGCACACTCTCATCCGGCAACGGTGGTATCCCAGGTATCTCTGGCGGGCTCGCCAACGCGGTGGCCAACGTCGCCCACCCGACTAGTCTCCCACATACACACGCGCACCCCTCTGTACCGACGGCGGGACCCGCCCCGCACGGTCAACTACACTGGCCCCCCGGCAGCGTGCCCGTGCCCGTACCACCCGTACCTGCACCACCTGGGACCGTGCCTGGTCACACGCCAGGTTCAGGTCCAGGCCCGAGCACCGCCTACTCGCCCGGTCCACCATCCCACACGTCCGCGCCGGGTGCGTCCCCGTACATGGGTGCGCACCCGCGCACACCGCCTCAACCTGGGATGGCCTCGCCCCACGGCCAGCCGCCGCCGTCTGGTCCGCGTGCGGGCGGGTATCCTGGACGGTACGATCGCGATGACGGCCCGGATGGGCGGTATCGCGATGAGCGGGGCGAGCGGGTCGGTGGTGGGTGGCAGCAGTCGCCGTCGAATGGCCGCGGTCGAGGACGGGGTCGAGGACGAGGACGGGGTGGGAGCGGTGGCGACCGCAGTGCGAGTGGTGACTTTGTCGCACGGCCCGTGGACGCTGGGTGGGGACGACATCGTGCCGGTCCTCCGGGTGGCCCTGGACAGGAAGAACGTGGACGGTGGGACGGACCGTCGCCGCCTCGACGATGGGGTTAGAATGGACCTTCCATCCTCGCCCCTTTGCTTTCACCCCCGTTTGGTGTTGGCGATAAGTTATCAATCATCATTCTTCGTCTTTTTTTTTTATCAGTGCTTGTTCTCTCGGATATCTTAGCCGTACATGTTTTCTCCTCGCTTGTACTTGTACCAGTATCTACAGCGACTAGTACACGGCACATTGGCATGCTTCATCTCCGTGTCCACGCTGTCTGGAATGGAAAAATAAAAAGAGACTATATTTGAGGCGTAAATGTATGCAATCAAGCATTCGTAGTAGATCGTCTAGTGTCATTGTGCTTGCAACGGCTCGTCATCGACGTCAATGCTACTGCAGTTGAGCGTGAAGCTGGACAAGCAAGTCCTCAATGCGTTGCTGCTGCCCTTCGATCCTTTCCATCCGCTTCATCATCTCTGTTATCCCTCCGTTCTCCTCGGCAAGTTCCTCCGTCTGCTCCACGGTCGCAATACTCCGCGGTTCCTCTTGATTGTCAAGTGATGCCGACAACCGCCCGCCTGCCAACGTCTCTGGGCGCGTATCCAGCGATGGATACGCCGGCTTCCCCGATCCCGTAGGTCTTGCCGCCCACGCATCGCTCGGGCGTCTATGCGCGGAATGCATCGACGCCAACCGGCGGCGTGTCACGGGGCCGTAGCTGATCTGCGGCGCAAACAGCGATCCGCCACCGCCGCTCGTGCTGTCCGAAAATGTTTCTTCGTGTGTCGGCACTTCGTCGAGGATGAGTGGTTGGAAGATTTGGGCGAGTGGACTCTGCGCGACGTCGGGTTTGTGGATCGATGGCGTCAGTCGTTTGCGGAGGGTGATGGGCGTCGAAGCATGACGCTGATGGATGGCGTTCCGCTGTGGGGAGGGTTGACGTGGCAATGCATGCGATGGATGAAGACCATGACCATGGCCAGGTTCCTTCGGAGATGGCGGGCGGGTTGGATGCAGAGGATACGATTGTGTCGAAAGACGACTCGGCATGCGGGATACTCGGCGCTCCTGGCCATTGTGGCGAGGAGGCTCGGGGAAGCGTTCTTCTTCGTCTTCAATATCTGGAGGGGGTTCCAATTCGTCTTCAATGTCGAAAATCTGACGATGTCTGAGTGACTTGGGTGCATTCGAAAGGAAGCGGGACGTACGACATTGATATCCGCGCTAGGTCCTGCGAGTCCTTCGAACAAGGCTGTAGGAAGCCGGTAATCATCATCGAGCAAGGAAGAAGATTTAACCCACTTACACATCCGCTTGAGCGGGCGAGGTAGAGTATCGGCGACCTTTTCGAGCACGGATGAGACCGTTTCGTAGAAACTGAGCGAGCCGGTTTGCTTCGCTTGACCTATGCCAAGATGAACGGGTGCATCTAGATGTCTGTATTGCCAACTTACGTTCATACCACGCGATCGCGAGCAAGATAGGGAAATTTGTAAGTCTGCGGGGGGGGGAATGATTAACCACCAAGTGCGTACAAATGACAAATGGTAGAGAACCTTATTAGAAATACGTTTACCTTACGACACATCAGTAAGAAGCCGTTAAGAAGGCATGCTCCTCTCACTTTGTGGAACCATCGCGGACTCAGAACATAACTAGCAGGGAGAAGAATGCACACGGCGACTAGGTTGATAGGCGGCTGATAGGAAAACAGCGAGTCGGCCTTGACCCTAATAAGGTCGTGGTATCACTACTCGAGGGGGACCATAACAGGCACGTACCCTTCGACCGTAGAGACTGCCTTCCTAAACATGGCCTACGAATCGCAAGGTGAGCAAGGCAGCTGGAAATCAGTAATATAAAACCAACCTCGGCAGCAGCATCCTGGCTGATTCTAGCGAATGTATTTGACAAGATCTACGCAGAGATGCACCAGGATACTATAATGTTCTTGTTGGACGGACTTACAGAAACGAGCACTACATTGCTGTGTTAGGTGCTTTAGAACATAGCAACAGAACGAGCACGTACCGGTCAGTAATAGCGTGTTGCTCAGGCATGCATACGTGATCATGAGGATAGGGCCAAAGAAGGGGTCGAATTCGTCTGCCCGAGTGAACGACTAGAGGGACACAGGTGCGAAAGACTTACTGGCCCTATCAAAACCACTTGCATCGAGTCCGAACCAAAGATCAAGCATCCACCACGCAATAGTGCTAGGTAAAGAAGCGGTAGGTACAGGCTTCAGGGAAGGGGAGCAGGCAATTACCTCGAGGAATACCTAGACAAGCCATGTCACTCACAATGGCACGGAGCAGGAACGGTGGAACCTACCCAGCGCCTTTGCGACTCAGGCTAGCTACCAGTCAGAATGAACTAGTGTGTGTGCTGAACCACTTACGTCCACAGAGCATAAAAGAAGCCGCAGAAACAGAAGGCCGCGATCAGCATAAGGGCAGCAAACTGCATCATCATGGCGCGGAGGGAGAGTACCATGAGGTTATCTTTTAACGTGACGAAAGCAAGCCTACGGGAGGTGATGAACTAGCCGATCGTCAAAGTAAAAGAATAAATACCTCGGGAATAACAAACATGCAATCACTGCAAGAAAATCTATGCCAATATCTCTGGCCCATCGGTCTGTGGCGCATAATCAGCACGGAAAGAGCAGGGGAGAAACACTGACCATGATAGACGATGCCATATAGCCTAAAAATCGCATAGATCAAGTATGCGGTCACTGGGATTCAAAGAAGTGAGATGGGGGTCAAGGCGTGTGTATGAACGACACTACCAAAGGCTAGATCGAAACCGTTCTAAAGTACGGCGCTGGAATCAGACGTCTCCGATGAACTGCAGTCGAGTGCCACAATGCTCACCCAAGTACCCTTGAAGTAGACTGCACAAGATGAATGAGTTGGGAAGATGAGGGGGAAAAACTTACCCTTGATGCCGTGTTCTTGCATGGCTGCAACCTTCTCGATGGTGAATCCGAGGGCATAGACCATGAAAATCGCTTCTGCAGTGTTTATCCTGTGACGTTCATTCATCTCGATAGTGACGGCAAACAAGATGAAGAGGATCAAGAAACTGAAAGGGTTTGTTCAACGATTCGGGGAAGAATAGACGTGGGTTACTTTATGTACTCCAAGACGGCACGAATAGCGGGGACCTTGAGGCTAGATGGCAATGAAAGCGAGGTCTGTGAAAGTAGATGGGACATACCGGTAGTGATCAAGAAGGGGTGCCTTGTGGGGGTCGTAAAAGTGGACGGGAGTGCGTTTGTAGCGCTGAGGGGTGTGTGTGTCACGGTCAAGGGAAGGACGAGATCAAAGAAGGAGCATACATCCGAGAGGATGGCATGGCTGCACTCGGCTTGATAGACACACTTTCCACTGGTTGCAAGTTAAAGGGAGGGAGGAAGGTGGAGGGGAATGGGCATACATCCAGATAGCATGAATGACTCTCTGACATGGCGAGCATTTGATGAATCTGCGAGCCTTGGATATGATGGCCATTTCGATCGCGTTTCCGACGTGGTCCTCGAGATCGTCGTCGCGGAGCTGTCTCGCAAGCTGGAGAAATTCAGGATCTGCACCGGACCAGACGGGCCACGAGGTGGTGAGGGTGGAGACGAGATCGAGAAGACTGTGACCATTGTCGCGAAGGATGCGGATAGCGAGAAGTTCACAGAGGGCAGCGCGTGTGACAGAGAGAGGGCCACGAGTGAGGTCGTTTTCGTCACGGACGAAATAGATCCTGTTCAAGAGAAATGCGAAGACGACGGCCTTGTTTCCTGCACGCTGGATTGCATTGTACTTGTCCTCGAGGGGGCGAATGAGGGTGTACGTGAGGTCCGCGCCGGTCAGCTGAGGTGGATGAGGATGACGTAGAGGGGGGAAAGGGGAGACATCAACGCACAGCTTCAAGAGTAAGTGGCGCATCTACGGGCAATGAGTGATGCATGATAAGGGAGAGAAGGAAAGGAACGGACCGATATAGTGCTGTGTGATCCGGAGTGGGTCAGTGAAATTAAGCTTACCAGTGTTCGATCGACTACGCACGATGATGTCCTAGAGAGAGATGAGGACGGTGAGTAGACAACGACGTTTGTACTGACCGCCCTGATTGTATGTATGATTGGCCAGACAGGCACAGCACCCAACAGAGGCTCTCGTTCCATGGCCAAACCGCTCAATCGGCATGGAAAGATCCAAAAAGAAGATATGAACACGTGACACATTCACACGACTCAGCGCGTCACTCGTCGCGTCCCGGTCACAGTACGAGTGTTAGTGGTGGTGGTGGTGGTCAATCCACGGTCGTCTTGATGCAAGCTCAGGTCAAAATATACAATGCTGTATACTCGTCCGTGCAGGTATGATTCCTTTTCTTTCTTCCCTGTCTTGGTGTTGATCTCGTTAGGTCTACGAGTGCATGGTCCGTGGCATCGCTGTCATGCGCAGACGCGGTGACTCGTACGTCAATGCGACCCAGATTCTCAAAGTCGCAGGCATAGAGAAGGGCAGGCGTACAAAGATACTCGAAAAAGAAATCCTACCCGGAAAACACGAGATCGTGCAGGGCGGGTACGGTAAATACCAAGGCACCTGGTAGTACACTTCCCACAACTCTCCCTTTATACATTTCTAATCCGTTTGCCAGGATTCCACTCGACCGTGGTCGCGACATTGCCGCTCAGTATGGCGTCGCGCCCCTCCTCGCCCCTCTCTTCGACTTTACGCCGTCCACTTCTTCCCTCGCCTCTCTCCCCACCGCACCCTCTCCTCGCCCGATATCGGCCGCCTCTTCCTTCTCCGCTCCATCCTATCCCCAGTCCGTCCTCCCATCCGCCTCCATGATCCCTGGCTCTGCCCTCCGTCTCCTCAACCAGGGTCGCGCTCAAGGTCTCTTCACCCCCTCCACTTCCGTCCTCGCCCCTTCCAGGTCTGCCATCTTCCCATCCTCCGCATATCAGTCCGCCAACTCTCCCGGTGCTCCCTCCCCTCCCCCTCCCCCAATCCACCAATCTCTCAAGAGAGCTAGATCAGATTCGGAAGTCGTCGCCCCCATACAATCCCTCCCCCAGCCCCACCCATCCCAGCCCCTCCAAGACGCGCCTTCCGACATCCGCCCACCTCCAGTACAAGAAGACGGTCCTTCTGCGATAAAACGCCCTCGAAAGGATCCCTCCCCACAACCTGATCCTTTCCAATCTTCCGCCCTTTCTTCCCAACCTCAACTCCCCATATCCGTCAATGACACCCCGTCTCCCCACCCCCCTTCAACGAACGGTAACTCCATCAATGGTGTCGACGCGGATTCTCTCCCTCTCCGCTTCTCCACGAAACCACCCCTCGTGCGCGACACCTCCATTTTCAGAGATGCACGTCGTGCACAACTCGTGGCTGCCATTTGCCAACAGGACAATCCAAGCCCCGTCTTTGATCTCCTGCGCGAGCTCACCCCCGACCCGACCCTTCCTCCCGATGTCGATGCCATCCTCGACGACAAGGGTCACACCGCCCTTCACCTCGCCGCGTCCCTTGGTCGCCACAACATCTTGGAACACCTCATTGCCGCAGGTGCTGACACGCACCGCGGCAACTTTGCTGGTGAAACCCCTCTTATGCGTGCTTCTATCGACACCCACAATTCTGACCAACATTCGTTTAACGTCATTGTCCAAGCGTTACATCAGTCTATACGCACCCTTGACACCTCCAAGAAATCTGTCATCCATCATATCATGTATCTCGCTGGCATACAAGGCCGTGCAGTCTGTGCTCGATATTATCTCGACCAGATATTCATGTGGGTAGCACAGAATCAAGGTGGTGACTTTAGGTCCATCGTCGATCTTCAGGATGAACACGGCGATACCGCCCTCAATATTGCCGCGCGCGTCGGCAATCGAAGCCTGGTTAGAACCCTGCTGGATGTCGGTGCTAACCGAATATTGCCAAACAAACTTGGCCTTCGTCCCGGCGATTTCGGGGTAGAGGTCGAGGTAGGTGCCGCGGTATACGACGTGCACTTCATTACTCAATCCTTTTCCAGGAACTGAGCGGTGGTCCTCGGGCAGAGGACCTGCTGGCATCTTTGCGAACCGGTCCTTCAGCTCCGATACAAAAGAGCCAGGATGTCATCGCAGGTATTATTCCTTTCTCTCCTGCAGTCGTATTTGGTGTTGACCTACTCGAAGAAATGACTACAATGATTCAAAACCTCAGCACCGAGTTTTCTACAGAGCTCAAAACAAAGCAAGACTCGCTGGATCTGACGCAGGCTCACCTGCGCGCCGCCACCCGAGAACTCTCGGAGCAACGAAAACAAATACAATTATGGCAAAGCCGATGTGCCGATCTTGATCAGGTGCATCAGCGGATACGGAATCTCGAAAAAGCAATTGCGGAGGAAGACAGCTTCGACTGGACAGGGAGGACAGACCCCTCTGATAGGGATGGGCGGGAAATAGCAGGTCCTGCATTCCAATGGCGAGGGCCAAGCTCCACCATGACGGGCGTCGCAGGCTCGATGGACATTTCTTTTAGTGTGGAGACCGAGCCTCCAATACCAACGACTGATTCTATCGCGAGCCTGATACGACTGCGACGACTGAAACTGTGGCATAAGAGAGTGGAGGATTTGATGGAGGCAAGGCTAAAGTCGTTGCAGGGAGCGAGCGCAGAAAAGGAGTATCAGTGCAAGAGGATCGTCGCCCTCTGCACGGGGATCGCGGTCGACAAGGTGGAGGACGTGAGTGGCCTGGTGGCGGCGAATCTTGAGCTTGTACATTGTGTTTACGTTTGGTTTGCTTGTTTAGATGCTGGAACACCTGGTGATTGCGATGGAGAGCGAGGCGCAGGTGGTCGACATCGTGCGGGTATCTGGATTTATGCAAAAGGTACGTCCCGGACGCTTTATGATCCGTCTCCCCTGAACTCAATTTTTTGGCTGACTCGGTCGCCCGTTGAATGGGTACAGGTCAGGGATGGTGTCATCTAATACATAACATACGCGATGCGCTTGGAGCGCAGTCCGTTTTTCTCGCTTGTATTCACTCATGTGCATGATCGTCGATTTTATTATTGTAATTACACAACCTATACCACAACGTCCTCCGGAGCGAACAACTGGAAGTTGCGGTTGTACGTTCCGGAAGCGAGCAGCTTGCCATCCGCAGTAAGATCCACAGACATGACCTTTCCGGAATCCGTCGTAAGCGTGCGGAGCAGCTGCCAGTCGTCTGCGCTCCACAGCTTGACCAATCCGTCGTACCCTGCGCTTGCAAAGTAGAGGCCAGAGCGGTACCCCCATTCCTCTGCGCCGTCGTCATCGTCGGCATTCTTGTCTGCGTCCCCCTCCACACCGTCCATGAGGGCCTCGCCGTTGACAGGCACGCTCGGCATGGAGACGTCTCCCCTGAAAAACCGCACGTCGGCGACGTTGGAGACGTGCGCAGGGATGGTGTAAAGCGCTTTTAGGGATCGCATGTCCCATATCCGGATCGTATCGTCGCCGGCGCCGGTCGCAATTTGATATCTTGGACCCACAACAACCAATAACTTACGTCAGTGATCGTCGGAAGCTGTAAGCGGAGCGAAACGCGACACGTACCCGTTGGGGGAAAACGCGATGCCGAAAATGGCTTGCACGTGTCCGTCGAGGACCATCGCCGTTCGACCAGTGCGGAGATCCCACACTCGTCCGATCGCGTCGAGACCGCTGGTACGTCAGAGTCAGAAGCGAGCGTATCGACAAGGGGAGGGACATACCCCGAAGCGACGAGTGCGCCGTCATCTTGGAACTCGACCGAGTAGACCTCTTTCGAGTGTCCTTCTTGGAGCAGTATTTCTTTTGCGGTCGCGACGTCCCAGAGTCGCCAGGACGTGTCAAAGGAGGCTGAGGCGACGTAGTCACCCGATGGGTGGAAAGCGACACGGCAGACTCGGTCCGCGTGCCCCTTCATCGTGGCCAATGGTGCATCGCTGGGGTATGTGCGCTTAGTGGTGTGGTGTGGGACTCGTCGGACTGTGCGCACCTGTTCAGAGACCAGAGGTTGACGCTCATATCACCTGCACCGGAGACGAGATTGACCGAGTCCCCGCTCTGCGTGAGAGTGGCTTGTGGATGCCAGGCAACGCCTCCTACGCGATCCCCATGACCTGTGATCTGTTATTACGTGGCGCGTTGTACGATATATTTATTCACCCACCTCGCAACGTTCGTATAGGCGTGCATGCGGGTACGTTCCATATTTTCACGGCACCCGACCAACTGCCGGTAGCAAGGATCTGACTATTGGGTGCAAAGCGGACTTGTGATATGGGTCTATCGTCGCCAATTTGAGAACCAAGGTTACCGAACCGCTACCAATGGTCATGTCAGTACACGTGCGCGAGGGCAGTCGTCTCCATTGATCACCTTGACTTCGCTGAATATCTTTTTTCGCAAATCAATGATGCGCGTAAGCGGTAGCTTGGCATGTATGCGCTGTTGGGCGACTCGCTTTTGAGCTCTGCAATGAGGAAGCGGGTAGAATGTTGTAAGCACCTTACTGATATCGCCTATTGGTAGGTAAAATCCAACCTGGGCAGAGAATACACCGCTAAGCGTCTCCTGGCTTGGAGTAGCTCGAGCGAGCCCTCGGTGTAGAACTCTTCCTGTGGACGGATTGAGGACGGATGAGGGAAAACCACCCTGAAAACGCACCTCTTCTTCACTTTCGGACGACTCTTCTTCCTCCATTTGGAGCTCCTCCCCCCGTGCGGCATTGATTTGAGACAAGACATATATCAGACGATCTCGTCGGTCAGCTGCCTGTTCATACGTGAATGATGTCACGAAACGAAAAGGAAGGATGGACGCACGCGTTCGCCAAACAGTGTGATGGGTTCGCCGATCTCGCGCAGCCTTGCTTTGACGCGATTGTCGTCGGTCGGCACGGCCATGCTGCGTGCTTTCTTTTTACGCTCGAGTTCGTCCAAGATGACCTTGTTCTCCATCTTGGCTCTCTCGGAGCCCACGTAGTTCCCATCGTCCATCAATGTGTCGAACGTGAGGTCTGCCATTGTCTGTGTGATGGTCGTTGGACCGGACGGATTTGGGCAGTGTGCGATTGACAAGGTGTTTGTTTGGCAATAGCTTTCGATCTAAACAACGTCGAGCTCGATGGCGAGTTATTCAGATGGTCGTTCAAGTAGTGTGTTAGCCAAGTTGTACTAGTCTGTCTGAGTAACGTTGCGGGCGTACTAATTGAACAGCCCAGGCCTTGTTTTACGTTCACTTACAAGGTCCGTTGTATTTTTGGCGATCCTGCTCCATTTCCCTCTTTTTTTTCCACTCTTCACGACTTCCTTCGAGTTTCACCTCGTTATGAGTCAACGTCCGTCCACGGAATCCTCAGGAAGTGCCCCCGGTCTCAGTCCCAGCGCTGCATCGGGACAGGATCGTTCCCCTTCCCCTGCGCCAAGTACGGCAAGCAAGACGCGTGGCGAAGATTATGTTTACTTTGAACGAAGCACAGAGGGCTTCTCCTCCGATGCCGTGTCCCGTGCGACAGCTGCCAAGCTCAAGCTTGAGTCGTACTACAAGCTCGCCGTCGATGTCGCCATCGAGCGGAATGGTCGGTACGTCGAGCGCGACCCTCCAGCCCTTCCGTCGTTCTCACCCCACATTTCCCATCAGACGCGTCGAGTTGGAGCAAAAGATCAACCAGACCGTCATCCCCAACGAAGCCAAGGAACGTGAGATACGCAAGTACCGCAAACTCGAGTCACAGCATCTGAGGCTTCGGAGAACAAAGATTCGTCTGACGGACTTTCGGACAGTCAAGGTCATTGGCAAGGGTGCGTTCGGAGAGGTGAGGCTCGTTCAGAAGATGGATACGGGCAAGGTGTATGCCATGAAGACGTTGCAAAAGGCAGAAATGTTGAAACGGGATCAGGTCAGCGCAGTCGTCTAAGTACCTTTGCTCGAATGATCTCAGTCGTGAGCGCAGCTTGCCCACGTTCGGGCAGAACGTGACCTGCTGGCCGAGTCGACGTCGCCGTGGGTGGTCCAGTTGTTCTACTCGTTTCAAGACCCATTATACCTCTATCTTATCATGGAGTTCCTTCCCGGAGGCGATCTCATGACGATGCTTATGAAGTATGACGTGTTCTCGGAAGACGTCACACGATTCTACATGGCAGAATGTATCCTTGCTATAGAAGCGGTGCACGATTTGGGATACATTCATCGGTACGCATTTCTCCCGCAGCTTCGCGCAGGGCCTGATTGCGCCGGATCAGTGACATTAAACCCGATAACATCTTGATCGACAAGAACGGTCACCTCAAGTTGTCCGATTTTGGGCTCTCTACCGGTCTTCACAAAACCACCGACGGGGACTACTACAAGCGTTTCATGGAGCAGGAAAAACAACGTGATCCTGCGCGGAATAGCGTGCAGGTGAACGCGATTCATCTCACAATGAGCCGAGAACAAATAGCCACATGGAAAGCTAATCGTCGGAAGCTCGTATGTCTGGTTCCTCTGGCGTATTTACACCTTGACTGAACCCTCCATCTCCAGGCGTACTCCACCGTTGGTGGGTTCACTCAAAAATGTTCCTTTTTACGGATGAACTGAAATGTTCTCTAGGTACACCTGATTATATTGCGCCAGAGGTGTTCATGTTAAAAGGGTATGGTAAAGAGTGTGATTGGTGGTCGTTGGGCGCAATCATGTTCGAGTGTCTGGTCGGCTACGCGCCGTTCTGTTCGGAGAACCCGAGTGACACTTACAAGAAGATCATTGAGTGGCCTAATTACTTGTACTTCCCTGACGAGGTGCATCTTAGCAAGGAAGCGGAACACTTGATCCGGGGGTAAGTCGTTCGTAAGTGTATTTACGTTTCGACGCTGAGTCTCGGGTAGCATGATGAATTGGGCCGGTAAGCGACTCGGGGTGGACGAGATCAAGAACCATCCGTTCTTCTACGGCTGCGATTGGGAGAATCTACGCTATATTGCGCCACCCTTTGTTCCTGCGTTGTCTTCCATCACGGACACGACCTACTTCCCCACGGACGAGCTTGGGAACTTGCCTGACCAACTCGAGGCGGTCGAGCAAGTCGGTTCGGACAAAGACCTCGCATTCCTTGGGTGCGTCGTATCCAAATCTCGTTGCGTTACCTGACTGTATTTCGTGTGTAGATTTACATTCAAGCGTTTCACCTGAGAGTCACCCCGGATTCCAGCTGTGTCGTTCTAGATTGAGCTTCGTTCGATACCCGCTCGTTAGCATAGACACCGTCTTGTAATTTGTCGACACGTGTATATTGGCCACCATTGGATCCGTACTACCACACGTGACCTTTAGAAGTTTGACCACGTTAAGTGTACTACGTTGTGTTGTAAGTACGGGCTCGAAAAGAGCAGTCATGACGTTTCCTCTCCCGTCACATCTTCCACGACCGGTCGACGTGTCCTCGCAGATTCTCTCCAAAATCGACTCTGTATCATTCAAGTCGTTGGATTCCACCGTCGCATCTTCATGGCGAGCGGAACTGGACGAGTCCATACGTCTGGCCAAGGTAAAGCTTTCCACTATCAATCCGGCGACAACCTGACCAGGAGGCCAGAATCGCATCCATGACCGTATACACGCAAACCTCCCCGCCTTTGAGGCTCAGCTGGCCTCGGCAAGGTCTGCACAGCAACGACTGCAAAGTCTGTCAAGTGACGTAGATGCGCTCAACCGTGCAGCTTCAGACCCAGAGGTAACGGCGTGCCATTGTCGTTTGCGGGGCTGGTGGTTACTCAACAATCTAGGATGGTCTTACGCCGACACTCTTGGCAGCACTTGAAAGACATCATGCTCTAGCACAGGCGTCTTTGAACGCGGATGTGCTGCATGCGTCACTGTCACACCTCGCGGAATGCAAGACGCAGCTCGATAGGGTACAACATTTGGTGGACACGGGCGACCTTCCAGCGGCGGTCCCGGCGAGTGCTCAATTGACCCACTTACTGGACACGACTCCCCGACCCCTAGGAGAGGCTACCATCACGTCGGACATGAGGGTGCGTCGCCTCGTAGCCAGACACGTTTGTGTATCTGAATCCGCCACAGTCCAAGTTGCGTGTACTTGCAAACCGGGTCGAGGAGTTGTTGAACAATGCGTACGCACAAAGCGTGGTTGTGTCACCGACGGACATCGTCATTCGATCCTCTGTCCTTGGTTAGTCCTGACCTTGTTCGAGCGATCATTATCTAATGTTTGAAATTTGTCGTCTAGTCCCAAATTCAAATAATCCTATACCGCTGTCCGCTGTGTTGTCTTCGCTCTCTTCATCCTCATTGTCAGCGCATGTAACGAGTTTACGTCGTGACCTAGTCGCACATTATATCGACTACTCTCTCGACCATCCGACCTCGTTATCATATTCGCAAGAACCAGACCAATTCGATTCGTTCATTTACAGACTGCAACGTCTCCCTTCATCCACCAATCATCCCACACCACTTGGCAATTTATCATGCATTCTGGAATTCATCAACGATAAACTATTTCCCTCCCTCCCTCTTTCACAACGCGAGACATTTTCGAGAAGTTTTGCCAAATCATTAACGACATCTATCATGACTCGCCTACTCGTTCCCTCACTGCCTTCAAATTTGGATGCCCTTCCTGCATTCTTGGATCTGACAAGAAGTTCCGTCGATTTTGAGACGAAATACGTCGTTGGGCTACTCAAAGGAGATACCTTTGAGAGGAAAATCAAGAGCTGGGTTGACAACGTTTGCACACACTACGAGAAAGGACGACGGCAACGTATCTTAGACAACGTTCGGGAATCCATTCTGACTAGCGCCTCCCGTCCCAAAGACACGTTTACCGCCGAGCTTATCACCGCCATTAACGCTCGTGAGGAACCCGCGCCCATTTCGCCTGCTCCCACAGATGGATCAAATGATAAACACAGCCTACAGACGGATTTGTCGGGTTCAGGCGTTGATACGGAGGATGCGTGGGGCTTTGATGACGATGTTGAGGAACCGGGGGAGTCACCGACCTCTAAGCCGGGCTCGTCGAAGGAACCAGAGCGGGATCCGAGTGAAGCTTGGGGCTGGAACGACGAACCGGCAGAAGAATCACCCGCTGCGAGTAGCTGGGGTTCTGTAGAACCTACGCCACAGGAGCGCACCGAGGAAGACGAGATTTGGGATGATCCGTGGGGTGACGATTCGGTTCCCAACGAGGTGACTTTACCGGGGCGTCCACCTGTAGTACCTTCCCAGCCGGCACCAGCTTCGAGCGGTCAACAGCAACCGCGACATCCGCCCACGAATGGCCATGTTGCCAACGGGTTCCACCCACCTTCGAAACCTTTACAGGGTACCCGCACGGTCAACAAGGAGCCGTATCAAGTATCGGAGCTTGTTCGATGTATCGTCCGCACCGTTGAGGACACTTTGCACGAGGGTAAAGCACTCGCGTCATCTGGTATCTTCGCCAGGACTTTCTCCTCCGCTTTGACTCCTGGCACTCTGATCATGCAATCCGGGGCTTTGATCCTTGACCTGTACCATGCGTTGTATCCCGTCGTGACTGCATCAAAGCTGTCACAACCCACCGGCCGTATGCAAAACTCCAACGACAGTTTTTACCTTTCGGAGGAGATTGCTCGCCTGTTGAAAAAAGAACAACCCTTGTTAAACGTCAAGGAAAAGCTGGAGGAATGCAAGGGCGATCTCCGAGTTCTAGCAGATAGCTGGTACTATCAAGGCATCGTAAGTGGTCACTGCCGTCGTTGAAATCCATATTCGGAACAACTTTGTTCGATAATAGGATAAACAAATAACTGCTCTGGAGGAGGTTTTGGGGGATGCGGATGGTTTCACGGATACGTCGGACCAGGAACGCTACGACGAGTGTGAGATGGTAATCACCCGCGTTCTTCGGGATGTACGAACCGTTGCACACGCGTGGAAGGTAAGTGTGCCTTTCAGAGACCCTTTGCCACATCGCTGAGAAAGCAACAAAGCCGGTTCTTCCAAAAAGCAAGTACTACACGGCGGTGGGACTGGTGGTCAATGGCGCCTTGTCAAGAATCCTCGATAGCATTTTGGCCATTTCGGACATTCCGGAAGTGGAGTCGCACAAGCTGAGCGAGCTCTGTAGAATTCTGACGGCACTCGAAGGATTGTTTGTGGAGAACACGAGTGAAGTGAGTGTGCTCTCAGTGACATGTCGGGATCTTGCTCATCGCGTTCGCGCTCGTATTTCCAGCCCTCCTTTGTCGTATCCTACGTGCCTTTGTGGCTGAAATTTTCCTACCTTTCGGAGCTACTGGTACGCGATGATTTGCGTTCTCGAACCGCATCTTCGGTTAATTCGTTTTTTTCCCCTTCAGGAAGCGTCAATGGCAGATCTGACATATCTCTTCGAGGAGGGCGCGCTAGTCGACTTTGAGATTGACGAGCTGGTCAAGCTGGTCGAGGCGCTCTTTGCAGATACGCCGTTACGGACGAAAACAATAGACAAGATCATGAACGGACATCCCGTTCGCTGATTTTCTTTCTGTTCGTTTTCTCCATTTCTCTGTCGTCTCGACGATGCGTCGATGTGGCACCTGTTTTCTTTCTTTTGTTCGAGATCAATACCCTACGTATATGTTTACGTCTCAGCGGTACTTTTGCATTTGCACATTATGCATATTTAGGCACAGGGACAGTAATTTGACACGTTGCATTCTGTCGTGCTGGACTCCAGCGGTCGATACACCGGGCGTTTCAATTCCGGCCTGCATGCTAAGTAATGAAAATCTAAGTTGAAACGCCCTACCACTCCAAAATGATGGCCGTATAATAAAAAAGAGGTGCCAGTATGAGTAAAGAGAGGGAACGTATGCACACAAAGGAATGGCATGGCATGTCCATCCGTAGCTACTCCTCTCGGACATGAAACTCGTCAGGAAGACCTAAAGGAATGAACCATCTGAAAGCGATGCCAAATAGAATAAAGCAGTAGAACGCGGCATGTCCACCGAGGATATGGCGCTCCTTTGAGAACGCGTACATCGAGGTCGCCATGGCAGGTCCGATCGCCCGCGCAATCGACGCCGCGGTTTGACCCATACCGTTGATGGTACCTAGCGCGTTCTTGGAGGGTGCGCAAGCGGTGATGAACATGTACACGCACGCTAAAAAAAGAAAAGAAAAAAAAAAGCCGAGGACGGTCAGGTGAGGCGCGTTTGACGTCGAGTGACACGTACCAAACGCCAGATCCCAAAATACGATCAACGCGACCTGCAATACGAGACAGGCGTATATCCACCCGTCGACGACGCCGCGCGTCTGGACGATCCAGCTCATGAGCGGGAACAATAGCATGATTGGGATGAAGCACATGATCGCTCTGCAGAAGAGGCGCTTGGGACCCATCCAGTCGATCAGCCGAGAAAGGAACAAGAGCTGGAAGATGCCGTCGCTGAAGCCGAGGATCCCGAGGACGAGGCCGATAGTGGGTGGGTCCATGTTGAGACCACCGAACGCGATTGGAGTAGAAAGATAAAGAGGAAGGAGGGATTTAGCTGAGATGTCGAGATATCCTAGAATACCATAGCAAGCGAGGGGATAAATGACGGAAGGTATGAAGAGCTCTCGGAAGGGAACAAGCAGTCTGGAACCGGACGTAGATTGTTCAAGGTCGTCGTTCGATCTACAGAAACCCTTCTTCTTCCTCGAGGCCAGTGTCTAACGTCGGTGAGTGATTGTCACTAAGCACCTCAGATGAATCAACCAACTGACCTCTTCCATGAAAAAGAATAGAATGATGGTTGTCACCGCCACAATCGAAGAGGCTACACCACATGGCAGGAAATAAGGAAATTCCTGCCAGAAATAACCCGAAAAGAATTCAGGCCAACGGTCCGCCGGTCGAGCGAGCGTACCACCCATGAAGGGCCTTAACAAGCTACCGTTAGACAACGTATAACCCATGTAGTAGGCCACTCACCCGAGTGTCGACCCGACTAGCCACCCAATCGGCATGAGGGAGAATGCTTGGGCTATATTTGTCGAGTCTGTCAATTCGCCAATCATGCTCTTCACCGCGCCGACGTTGCCGTTCAGTAAACCACATATACACCGGCTGATGGGAACTCAGCCCAAGATCTGGGGAGTTTGAAATTAGCCTGACCTGACGACGAGTTGCCAGAACGTTCTTGAGAGTCCAAAGAAGGTCATCGAAACAGACAAACCAGCGAGCCCGATGAGGACGACGGGCTTGCGGCCTATCCGATCTGACAAGCGACTCCAATGCATGACGGCCATGGACTGGGTGACGAAGAAAAGGGATTCCTGTACTGCCCTATGGAGATACGCCCTGGAAGGAGAACCTCATGACTTACTATCAAGCCTGCGTAGTATCCCACTTTTCGTCTGTCCCCACGTGTGATGTCGAGTTCGGCAACGAGTTGGTTAATATAGGGATATATGGACATGGAAGATATTGGTTCGGCGAATTGTACAAGAAGGATAATTGCGAGCTGGACTTTGGGCAAGGGCGTCCGCGACTTCTTGGGGGCAGGCGGGAGGAGCGGAGCACGCTCATCTTGCGCGACGGAGGCCTCGTGTTCGGTAGTCCTGTCCTTGGCTAAGAGTGTCATCACGAAGAGGGGGAAATACAGCGCTCGTCATTTATACTGCGGCTTGATTGAAGAACCGAGCAGAAGTACCCGATAAGTAATAACCCGCAGGAACAGGAAATTGGTGGGAAACCCCGGGGCGATGGTCGCAAGGTGCACGTTTGCCAAGTGTATATTGCGAAAAAAACGGAAGATGCCTAGATGTGACGGAATCTGTGCTGGCCAACCTGTGCTATACCTACAAAAATTTTGAGAAATCACCCCACAGCATTGCACTGTTCCTCATGGTGTGCGGTCCAAGCCACAGATCGACAAACTGGAACAAAGAGTGCTGTAATTATTGGCTGTTCGGGTCGCTTAGATGTGATGCTGCCGGTGGTGACTTGCCGCTCATCTTGCTGCGAACCGAACGAGATTGCCCACGTCCTGCAAGAACAGGGTCAAAAACGTGATCGAAGCTGACCACGATACATCGATACTTTGTACATACCGCACGTCATTCGCCGATTCGACGGGCAATTCGCGAGGGAAACTTGAGACTTCCAGTCGTGACTCATAGCCGCTTTGTCAATACCCGACTAATCTCGCATTCATTTACGGAACGCACCTGATGGCAAACTGAAATCTAGGCATTCACGAAGGCGGCAAACTTGCACCAGCTCAAGTTGATGTGCCTGCCGCCCGTTGACAAATACCCGGAAGTATATGCCATCACTGGCACGATCAGCGGGAGTCCGACTGTCACTAGGCTGGGTGATTCCGGTTGAAACAGATGACGCGTGTCGCCTTAGCAGAGAGAGGGGCTGATTGAAACGTGCGTGATGCCCACTTCAGGATTCAATAGTCGTCGATTAGAGTAATTATTTACGTTCTCTCGTCGTAGTGAATACGTATATAATGCAGTCGTGGTGCGAGATGATCGATCGCACTACTAAATTTTACTTAGTAGTGGGCTTCCCACTGTTCGGCTACCACGGCACCGCCCAGTCCCCTTAATAGGCGACGTATGCGACACACAACAAAGGAAAGCCCGCGTACAGCCCGAGCCAGAACACGACGTTCCCCACCAGTTTGTTCCTCTTGATCACTGGCGCACGCGAGACCATGATGAGCGGGATCTGCACGAGTTGCATGAAGAACAAGTAGAGTCTGCCCAATGTTTCACCAAGTTAGGTCTCGGTTCGACAAACAACCGGCCGCTCCGGAATTGCTCACCTGAGCTTTCGCGTAACGATAACCATCACTAGTTCATGAACCGCCGCACTCAGCAAGAAAGTCACAAACATCGCGCCTGTACGAGACAAAGAAGGATATGCGGCAAGCGACGACGCATACACGTGCCGAAGAAGAAACTGGTGAACAGGTTTATTCCATTTACGAGAAAACTCGTCCCACGACGTGGAGTTCCACTGCACTCGACAAGTCAGTTAGTCCCTCTCAACACGCAAAACAACCGTACCCAGTCTTCGTAGAATTGCCGATCCGCAAAACTGTTCAGCCAGTGAGCCCACATCCAACGAGTGTCGCGTCCGGAACTACTCACTATGACAATTCGGCGAATGCGTTGCATATGCATTCTATGCCCCAATCAGATCAGCACATCAAGAAGAGAGTTCCGAAGAAGTGCTCACCAAATATGATATAGAAGAGTAATAAATAAGAAATCATAAACGGTAAGGCCAGGTCTAATAACGACCGAAGGAATGACTGATCTGGGGATGGTGTAAGTGGTATGATAAAGCTTTCTGTTACTGTATAAAGGAGGGCAAAGGACCCCATAAATGCAACTGTCTTCTCAAAAACGTATTCGGGACGAATGCTGATACACGTCAAGTGTCAGACAGGTGCTAAACCAATCTGGGTAAACTGACCGATCGGTACGAGGATACTCCATCTCATACACGAGGGTTGGGATCAACATGTAGGTGCAAAAGTTCTTCCAGGTCAAATTCTGTGGGTATTTGAGCTGCTCGGTTCCGGTCGAGACAAGTTCGGCATCGAGCTCGAGGAATTCCTGAGCCACAGAAGCGATAGCCTGGGACGGATGATGAACTAGAATCGATACAGGGATCGGTGTCGGTGTCAAGGAACGCGAATCGACAGGGGAAGAAGAGGAAGAAGAACTGCTCGAGCTGGGACTGTTCTCCTCGACGAGTATCGCATCTAGTTCAACCATGGCGCCTGCTGAACCAATGGGCCACCTCCGTCGAAGCCCATTCGTAGATTTCGAGTCGGAAACCGAATCTATGATCACGACCTCTGTGCCTCCTGTATCTGTTTGAGGATCCTGTTCGACGTCCGAGTAACCTTGACTTGAATCCGACTCAAAGTTTGCCTTGGCATCAAGGCATGCCTTGTCCCACCCTCCAATGGATGGATCTTCCGCGAGAGAACGAAGGTGGGTAAGGAGTTGCTGGGAGCGTTGGGAAACGTCATTCAGATAGCCATTCATAGATATGTAAGAATGCATTTTCATGATCATCACGAGAGAATGCAGCGTCAGGAAACCAGACTGAACCCAAGGCCATTGTCTGTTGAGCCGTCGGTTAACGTACTACCCTCGGGCGCGAGGAACCCACATGCGTACCGATGATATGTCCAAGTGATAACGGCAGCCAGAACAAACGTCTGGAAAGCATGCTGGATTACGACACCTATCCAACAATACTTGATCCAACCCCTGCTTATTGCCTTCGTGAATGGGACGCATACAGCAGTGGTAAGGACGAGGATGGCGTCTGACAGTGCGAGCGTGACAGCATCACGAGAGAACATGGTGGCAAACGCAAACGACAGCGCATATCCCTTTATTTCGAGGGAGGAAACAAAAGTCTGAAGTGTGAAGAGGAAGAGAGACATCCAGAAGAGCGTAAAGAATCCCTAGGGAACGTTGTCGTTAGGACATGGACGACGTGCGCGGGACCCTTGCATACTCTGAACTCGTTGGATCCCGACGACTCGTTTGTCGTGTCAAAGTGAGATTTCCGAGGTTTGAAGGTGATCAAGGCGCGCAGCCGCTTTGCAGACTTTGACCGGAAAGTCTTGGAGACGTACAACGTGCCCGCAGCGGCGTAATCGGCGGTCGTGTCGTCCGGCTTCATGGCCATGGTGGTAGGTCGTGATGGATGAGTGACGAAAGGGAACATGGCTGTCCTCCCTGGGCGAAACGCGGGAAAGTTGATGATGAGACAACCCACAAGGACTAAGGCGTGTATTATTAACGGGTTGGCGTGCGCAGTGCCATATATGCACTGTCCAGATCACGATGATCGCCAAGTGTTTCGAGCTTGTTCAAGGATGACGACCAGTCAGGGGCAGTCCTCGTCATCCTCATTACTACTACCCATGGAACATCTCGACACTACTAATGTCCATCTCGCATGGATGCGCGAGGCCATGGCGATGGTGAGCCCGATTCACCAAAACGCCCAAATCCTGTGTCTCACAACCCGACAGGCGGAAGAGGCGCTCGCCGCAGGCGAAGTCCCCGTCGGATGCGTCTTTGTCCGAGACGGCGCCATCATCGCCAAGGCACGCAACCGAACCAATCAACTGCGTAACGTACGTCCAACGTTCGCCCACATCCCGGGCCGGTGCAACATCCTATCTCTCCATAGGCATCGAGGCATGCAGAACTCGAAGCCATCGATCTCATCCTCACTGATCCGTCCCTCACCCCGCCATCGACCGAGGCCACACAATACCTACTCGCCGACACGACGCTCTACGTGACCGTCGAGCCCTGCATCATGTGCGCTTCTGCCCTTCGTCAGCTCGGCATCCACCAGGTCTTCTACGGTTGCGAAAACGACAAGTTCGGCGGGTGTGGCAGCGTCTTGAGCGTCAACGAGCGGTAAGCGGAGGTCACACGATTTCAGACTCACGATGAGGGTCTGATTTGAACCACCGATATTGATACTACTTTTGATGGACGCCATCGCATCGTGATTTCCACAGCATCGAGCACCCCGTGCACCCTACATACAAAGCTACTGGTGGGTTTCTTCGGGAAGACGCGATTATGATCTTGCGGCAATTTTACGTTACCGAGAACATAAATGGTGCGTCCTGCTCCTTCTCCCCTTCTCTTCGCCGTTCCGGTGATCCAAAAGACTGATAAGTCTTTATCAAATGCCGTTTATGTGCTGGTTCCTCATAGCTCCTGTTCCAAAGCAGAAAGCTAACCGTGTCCTCAAAACCGTCATCCCTCCCAAGCCCCCACTTGATTGACTTTGGATAGCGGAAAAGGGGTTCCTATTACTATCCGCTTAACAGTCATGCACACATCAACGCCCACGACGACGCTTCCAACCTTCTATTCTTCTATTAGCACGCCTACCCTGTCTATTCTCAGAGCGTCTAGTTATACAAAAACCGTGTCGGCATGTGGGCCCAAGGCTGACCACCGTAGCACCGCCGACTGTTTGTTGCTCGGAGGTCCTGTGTACAGTGCCACCAAGCGAGCAACAACCCCTCCAGGTTCCTAATTAGCTTCCATTCTGCCATTTCAATCCAAGGCACTGGGCGACGAAGCCCCATTTGTCCGCGGCATCTTGAATACTGATATACGATATCGGATCGCACCGTGGGTAATCAGTTTATCAGTAGAATCGGACCGAGGGTGGACCACGTACCGTTTCTCAGTGGCCTTACCCGCCCCGTGCCCGGCCTTTTTGTCAATCCGGATGAGAAGAGGGTGTGGGTTGTGGGGCAATGTGTGCTGGAGTGTTGCGGCAAGTTTGAAGGAGTGCAACGGGACAACTCGGTCGTCATCTTCACGCTCAAGACAATGAGTCACAGCCGAGGACATACAGCGGTCATACGTACGATCGGCAGTCATCAACAACAGCGGCGGCAACGTTCTGTCCTTGGGTACATTATGAACCGGCGAGATGGGGTATATGAAATCAAAGTCATGCGGGTCATGCGGGTCACCATAGTCGGCAGTCCATGACTTGCCTGTCACGAAAATAAATTAGGAGTTTCATTATGAAGGGATGTGTCATTCACCGATTGTAAAGTCCGCAAACTCGGGAAACAAAGCCACGTCAGCTGAAACTGACGAAACTGGAAGGGGGAGTGACATACCTTGAGGAGATCCATAACCCCAACTTCGGCGACGGCCGCTCCAAACGTTCCTTGTGGGGCGATGTTAACACAAGCACCGACTAGCAGGCCTGTGGGACGATGGTCAGGGCGTGGTTATCAGACAAGTTGTGGGCCTGCTTTCCTCCGTTAGAAGCACCGTTGATCGCAACCTTGCCTGCGGCGGCAATTCTGTTATTAACCAAGTATTGCCTATACGCCAAAAGCAAAAAACTCAATGTAACGTGTCCTCCGTCGAAAAAAAGATGAAGCTTACGTGGCAGCGATGAAGTCATCAAAGACATTGATCTACACGAATTCCAATGAAGGGTTGACAGCACTCTTTGAAGATGGAAACAACGTTAGCTGACCTTGCGCTCCTTTATTCCTGCATTGTGCCATTCTTCACCAAACTCGCCTCCGCCTCGGATGTTTGGCAACGCAAAGACAGCTCCATAGGACTTCAAAAAGGTGAGAATAGCCGGGCTGAAACTTGGATTGATCGAAATGCTAAACCCGCCGTATCCTGTCTCCCATCGATTCGTATTCGTTCACCATCGGAGTCACACGAGACTCACCATACTGGATAGCAGGCGCGGTGCCGTCGGTCTTGGTGCTCTTGTGCCTTACGATAAACATTGGGACCTTGGTCCCATCCTTGGACTCGTACCACACTTGCTCCGCGGTAAATTCCTCAGACTTGAGGCTCTCGACTTGCGTCGTGCGATATATGCTCCATGCGGACTCCAGTGACGCAGTGGCATTGAAAACATTCACGTCGAAGCGCCCAATGATACCAGGGTTGGTGAAGCCTGTCATGGAAACAAAGACGTCCGGGAGAGACCTGCGACCGTACAACTCAGCAGCTCCAACGAACGATGGCGCTATACGCGTCAGCTTTTCGCCAGTAAGGGTATAGAGGTATATTTCGTCAATGACCTGTGAAATTGTGGGAAATCAGGGAATCTGAAACTGGGGTGGTAGCATCAAACTGACGTTGCGCTTGTATGTGACAGCAAATTTATTCATGCCAACTGCTACGATGTCGCCCAGCGATGCATCCGGTTCTTCTGGAATCAGGTCTACTTGCGTGCGCTTGGGATCGGCAAGGTCGATCGTAATGACCTTATATTTGGGGGCGTTCTTGTTGGTGCGAAGGTATAATCTCGTGCCGTCGTTTGCAATGCTGCGAAACCGTCGGCGATCATTCTAGGTAACGAGGACGGACTTACACATCATATTCAGCTTCAAATTCATCTATCAATTTCTCCCACTTGATGTTTTGGTTGATCTCGTTAGACTGTAGGTCTGCCACCCAAAGGAGATTTTTCTGCGGACACGTGTTAATTGGAGAGAAGAAACAGAGAGAAAATGCACACCCTAGCAGTGTCCCTGGAGACAGTCAAAAACAAGTATCTCCCATCTAGCTCCGATATGGACGTGGCCCACATCCACTCCCTGTTCTCGGCATCTTTCACTACCAAGACGTCCTGCGCTGGAGGGTCACAATGTTGGATCACACGGATCGATGTGAACAAGAGACTCAGTATGCTTATCAGTCAAGTGAGTGAGTGCGAATCGACTGACACTGTGGAGTTCCAACTCTGTGATAGTACAGCATGGCATCTTTATCTCCGGTTGTTTCAGTGCCTGCCCTGTCTTCCGTAGCAAGTCCATGGGATTCACGGTTTGGGAACCGCTGTCAGGTGGAAGGTCAGATAACTCGCTCCGCCAAAGGTGCTGGTCGCCGGCATGTGCAATGGTGATATTGCCCCGTGCAGGAATGCAGGCCACATACCTGGTAAAAGAACCCTTTGGAGTCATGGGTCCAGGAAACCGAGGAAAACTTGACAAATCGGACCTCGTCAACGAGCCGGCTCTCGTGGTGGTCCACACGTTTGCCGTCAACGCTGGCAAGCGGCTTGCTGGTCTCACGAATATAAATCGTGCAAAAGTCACTACCCTGCAGTGAACCAATGCCATAGGGTTAGTCAGCAATCACTGACAGATAAAGGAGCGGCACTTACCGACAGGGAGATACCATAGGCAAAATGCTTGCCATCGCGTGAGAAGGCAGTGACAGCAAGTGCGGCGGTGCCATCATCTGATAGCAAGTTGGGATCGAAGAAGACCTCACCCTTAACCCCTCCGTCATTGGAGAAGTCTGGCAACTTTTCGTCCCTGGAACGGTAGAGCACTGAAGCGAGTTGGGTTGAGCGTAACGAACTAGCCCCCAGGGGAAACAACAAACCTGACTGTGCTTGAAGACCGCTATTATAGTACCAGTACCATTTCCCATCATATTTGAGAGTCGGTGGAGAGAACTGTGAATGATATCAGCGTCAACGGCAAGGTGGTGTTATACCCTCGATCGCACCTTTGCGTAATCAGTATTTGCCCTGATCTCCTTCTCTAATTTGGCACGATCAGGATTTTTATCGAGGTAGACACGAGTGAAGGCGTCCTGAGCAGACGTCCATGTGTCCGTTTCGCCAGTATTTTCTTCGAGCCATTGGTATGGATCGGCCACGCGAACTTGGCCCTGTTTTTCGCTCTTATACACGTCTATATGATCGGAGCGACGAGCGAGGGGATACTGATTCGGAGTCCAAGGGGTCGGGGACATTGTATGGATGGGCGAGGCTGCTGAGCGAAGTATCGGAGGGATGTGGGTGGAAGGAGAAAGATATGTCCGAGTAGGGAATCGGGCGAAGCTTATGAGCCTACTACCACGCGTCACGGTGGGATTTGAGACAAGACGAGAAAGTGTGAGCATATGGCGTATGCTGCCTACTTTTTAATCTATAATAGATCAGGGTGTCAACGGTCCTCGCGGAGAGTTGACTTGAACGGAATTCGATATGGAAAAAATAAAATAAAATAATGTACGGTAAGTTTCAAGTTGTCTGGACCTAGAAGAACAGGCGAGGCCCTGCACGCTCCACAGATGAAAAAAGAGGGATGAAATGTAGTGACAGAGTCTAGACGTTGCTTCGACCTCCGAACTGCCGAATGGGCTTGGGGAAACCGCCCCAAACCGGGAAGCGACATTAGAGGATAGCTGATTAAGCATCTCAAAAAAGGCAAAAGCTTCTGAATCTAACAATGGTAAACAACGCCTAAACTCCTTCTCTGGATTCAGTCACACTGCAATGTGTTCGTCTGTAGAAAATTATCCCTGATAATGGATACCATGGACCAGGTACCCCTGCGTTTGCCTCAAACCGCTACCACATTAACGAGTTAAGTTAGGATGCGTTCCGAAGCCTCTTGGCAAGTTCACGGCGATCACATCCTAATGCTAAACAAGGAGCTTCTACCACCGCAAACATCAATCCACAGAAACCGTTCGTCTTGTAGTCGCCTTCTGTTGTTCGAGCTTACTCGACGCCTTCCTAGAACAACATCTGCGTCGTCTGGGCCAGCATTCAAACCTCGCAAGGTAAAGAAGACCGAAGGCAAATATCGTGACCGCGCCGCGGAGAGGAGAGACGGCATTGGAAATGACTATGCTGAAGTTAGTCTCCCCTCTTTCCGTCCTTGCACGTGCTGTCTCACGCCCTGTCCTAGGTTGAGGCGGTACTGGAGGATTTCGAAAAACGAGCCGTCCATGAGGACAAGGATGTTGTGCGGCTCTCAATTTGGGCTGCGTTGGACCCTCATTGAACCACTCTTAGATCGAACAGCAACGAAAGTACCTTGGTGGAGATAGTCAACACACCATTCTCGTCAAGGGCCTCGACATGTCACTCCTCGAGCAAAATCGTGCTCGTGCCGCCACATCCGTAGAGGATGACGAGATCCTCGAACAAGCGTTTGTGCAAGCTACCTCTATATCCGAACCCACGGAACCAAAGAAGCGCACTCGGGAAGAGATCATCCGTGATCTTAAGGCAAAACGACAAGATGGCGACAAGCCAGCTGACCAGGCAGACGTGCAAATGTCAACGGATGACACATCGACTCTCGAAGTGGCTAAGAAGGCGGGAAAGTTCAGACCCATTGGATTCAAACCCATCGGACAAACGGAAGAAAAACTGAAAAAGAGGAAGACTAAGGATGGAGAGGGTGTGAAGAAGAAGAAGCGGAAAGTCGAGAGCGCTGCCGAACAGTCTGGAACGAATGACAAACCGGAAGTAGACACTCCAGCCATGTCGCAGAAACGCGACGTCACACAACCCGCATCCTCCACAAAGTTGACCAACAAACCACCAGAACCGGAGCTGGAACCGCTGAACGGGGACTTTGACATCTTTGCCGGTGCTGGAGATTACGAGGGCCTCCAGGACGGCGAGGTGTCCGAGTCCGAAGAACGCCGTACCGTAGACGAAAGAACGGCATCTGCACCTCAAGAGGCCGTTCCTCCTGTTGGCAAGGGCTGGTTTGCCGAGCCCGAAGCTGACGTCGGGGACACCCTCATTTTACCAGAAAAGTCTCCACCCATTCCAGAGACGACAGTCACAGAAGAACCACAAGAAATACGTCTTAAACCTCTGGAATCGTCGGCTCTGCCTTCCATACGTGACTTCCTTGCTATGGACGAGGCTACGGAGAGAGCTGAGAAACGGAGGGCACGTAAAGAGAAGAAGAAGAAGAAAGCTGGCGGCGACGATGACGACGACTGAACCTCCCTTGGAGTCATACTTACATCTACATACGTTGCGTTTGTATTGCTAGTATGTATTCCATGCTGATATCAGAAAACACGCAGCACAAGTTTGTCATGATCTTTCTGAGGGTAATGGTACGAGAAATGATTTGCCCCGCGAGTGGTAGTTCGCAAAACCTAGGCGGGAATCCATCTCATCGATAGTTCTGCAGGGGAGCGAGGTTAATCGTAATTCTTAACACATTGCCCTGGACCCGCCTCTTTTTCATCTCGCTAGCCCAAGTAATATCCTTGAGAGGTGGTGCATTTAAGGAAGCACCGAGGGTTCCGAGTATGAGTGCGAAGATACTCTCATATACCGTCTTTCAATCGGCGACATTTAGAAACCAATACACAAACACTCAAGTAGAACGTACATTGAGTGGTAGGTATCCCTCTGGTCTTCCAAGTGCTTTGAGACGCGACAAATCTATTTTTGAATGGTTCCAAAAGGCAAGTTGACCACGGCGGTGGAATTCACTTACGCTCATACGCAGAATACGCGGCTGCAGGCGCCATGAAACGGGAACATCATGAAATGTATGATTCTCGGTACGCACCGTGAAACAGAAAAATAGTTGCTATGACAAGTAAAATTCGACCAAGCATCTTGCGGAGGTAGCAGGAAACAGCAGCTCGAAACACATCGCACACCGGTGTTGTTTGTTTCAGAGGCCGTTGCCAAACAAATACTCTTAAAAGGCAACCGGTTAAAACCGTCACTACCTCCGAGTCGTGGGTCAGTCTTAATTCCATCTCTGGACATTGTTGGCGGCATCGGTTCATGAACATTACTGCCGAAGGTACGTTTGATTATTTTAAACACAATCTCCCGTTTACTCCGAGGCCCGAATGTGATCAGCAACACAGAAAGTAAGATGATGGCCTGGTACGGCCGCAATGGTAGGCCATACTATGCCCCAAACCATGGCATCGCTCCATATGAGATGAGCCCCGCTCCCCCAAAGTAAGCTTTGTGGCTTCGATCGTCGATGTTCTCATGACATCGTAGAGTGCGTCAAGTGTATACTATGAATGGGATTAGGGAACGACCGGGCGGCCGGATCCTAGGCGAATGACCGGCCCATCTTTTGTCCCGTGGGTGACACTGAGCGGGAACCCATAGCTGTCATGTGCTAGATTTATGCACAGGCGCCACCTGGGCCCTACTGGGAAGACCATTCATTGCTCCTGTCAGGTGGGGGTGGCCATAGCGGGCTAGATCGCGGAGCGAGATGGCTGTGGGGTTATTTGATTGCGGATTGCTGTGCTTTACGGATTAGATCAAGTGTGTGATCGATAAGGTTGCCTGTCCTATCAACGATGGCCGTGGTTGCCAGTCGGGTGTCTGGACATCGTCATGCCGGTACTTAACGAGATACGAGGCCAATGAGAAGAAGGCGGACACTCTCATCTGATTTTATATAGACTGGGAAAATGACGTGTTCGGGTAAGGAAAGCCGGCTAGGCCGCGACATCAGGACAATCTGGGTTAGTCTTGTGCGTATGCCCCTACCCGTGCGAGTGACTCTCAAACCGTACTAACTACATCAAGGAGGATAATGTATTGCGGCGAACAAGACTGTATGGACAGTGGCGGGGATCGGGCGATGATCGATAATTGTGTGTTTGCTCCTCGCACGCGTGTGGTTGTACGTAATTTGATGCCCACTTTCGGGGAAACGCCGGATGACAGACAAGATTGGTCCCGGAAAGGGAAAACCAGGCACCCGAACGCGACTGACCCTATAAATCCGTGCATGGAGAAGCCTTGTCCTTGTCTGCCCGATATCTTGTCCGCATCAAAGTAGCGCACAGTTTGTCTCTTGTTGTGTATGCTCATATCACTTTGATTCATCTTTTCTCTTCTCTTCGCCAGCCATCCACCACGTTCACCCTTGCCTCGTGTAAACCTACTGGCGACAGTTCCCGTCCGTCTGCAGCGTGCTTAACGCGCTTTGTCTGAACACATGTAGGTGTCCCCGCTCAACACATATTCTCCTGTTCTGACTTCATTCCCTCTGTCCCATAGTTACCGTGTCAATTCGGACTGACTGATCCCCACACCACTTTTATCCAACACACGTTCATTTCTACTGTTACCCCCGCCTACCCATTTTCATTGCTCTACACAACGATGCACGTCAAAGAGCAAGTTAAGGATTTTGTCCACGACGTCAAACGCAAGTTCTCCAAGAAGCACAGGCGGGAATCCAATTGTTCCACCTGCGCTGACAGTCACGATGGTGCCTCGACCTACTCGAGTGTCGATACTCTTGGCACGTTGGGAGACTCCTCTTCCTCATCCGGCGCTTCCTCACGTCCGGGTACCCCTGAGCGAGGTCGATTTGGTACACTTCTCCATCCGTGTTCCCCTCCGAAGAAGCACAACCACAACGTAATTCACAAGACTGGGAGACTAGATCGCAGGCGCTACAGACTCTTCTCCGCGCCTACTATTCCCTCATCGCGTTCAAACGCCGCCTCCACAGACAACCACAGACAGGTAGCAACGGGACCTTCCTCACCAATGGGGTCGATGTGGAAAGCGAGGTCGGTCCAGGGCGCGCTTGATGCGACGTCCGCACCTTCGACGGTAGTCCGCGACTACCCCGATGTCATGGATATTAGTCCGTCGGTTGTGGAGAACACCCGCTCCTTCCGGGATTCCTCGTGCCAGACGCCGCCACATTTTGATACACAGTCGGAAACTTCCGGGACTCTTGTCAACGTAGATTTGTACTCCGACGCAAACTCCGTTATTCCCCTTTCCTCCATGCCTTCACTTGATGAGATTCCGCCGATTCCCCCGTCAAAACCTGAGCAAGTCATACTTCGACGAGTCCTCGATGTTGCTCGGCACGAAGAGGTCACTCTCACTCGCTCAGTCTCTTCCCCTTCTCCCCGATCCGCACATCTCGACAAACCGAACGTAGCACCATCTCCTTCGGTACCCGTGGTTTCTCGACCATCGCGCGCCGTGTCACCTGCCCAGCCGATAGGATCAATACCCACAAGTCCAGCGCCGGTCTATATTCCTCGTCTGACCGCACCGAGCATGTTCCTTCCAATTCCGAATGTGCGCCTCATTTCCCCGCTTTCACATCATTTAGTGTGGTGGCTGGCACCAAGGTGGTCTGCGGGATCTCGCTTCTCGCCGTCTGTCTCTTTACCACACTTTCGCAATGTGGCGCCCTCTCACTTGCGGTCTCCCCTGGTCTTACCTCTATCTTTGGACTCCTGCCCTTCACCCAGGCGATGACAACAGACCACTTTGGTGCCGCAGCATCCCTCCTTCTCTGTGCATCCCTGTCTTTTTAGTTTCGAGTTCCACGCTAATTCTTCATGCTTCCAGACCGATCCTCTCAATGCCTTGTTAACAAAGTATGTTCCCGTCGAGCAAAGGCCACGGAGAGACATCGCTGGAGAGTATGTAGGCAGAGATGTTCATGGGATGGTTGTGAGTTATTTGAACAAAGTTTCTTCCGTTTTTGTGAACCGCCCCATTTCAATGTTCACTTCCATTTCTCGCATTATCTCGCATTACCTTCATATGTCACATAGACACACACATTACAGTTCTGTTTCTCGTATCTGCTCGCGTTCTTTTATCATTTTACTTTCCATCTCTCTTCTGTTATCTGTACGAGTACCGACCTCTCATCTTGTGAGAGGTTGGCGATCCTTTTCAGTGTTGTATCCTATGAGTGTATCGTGGTATCATTGAATCCAAAGGCACACATCATATAGACCCATTGACATGCTGATTTACGAGGATTGAGTGATACCAAAGTTTCTAACGCCTAGTTTCGGTAGATGTCAAATTCATGGCGTGCCTTGGCAAAAATGGCACGCGATAGGATCGTGGCAGGTGATCCTGAAGATTTGGGGAGAATCCTAGACGTGAGTATCACCGCCTGAGCTCGACTCGGAGGTGCGTAGCTCATCTCTGCGAAATCCTCAGCTCTGGTCCCTGCGCCTCTCCTCCCTTGCTCGCCTCCGTCTGACGAACCAGGCCTCCGCGGAATGCACTAATTTGTTCGCCGTTCTCAACGCAGTCGTCCCTCCCTCCGTACCTGGATCGTTCCCAGGTTCAGGCTTGTCTCCATCCGCACCCGTCCCTTCTTTCCCTGCCCCTGTCCCATCCGTGCCCCTGTCCCCCTCGGGCCTGAGTGGTCTCGCCCAGCTCCCAGGGACGCCCTCCCAAAAGCCGTCCGCGCTCCCAGCCGGGACGGCGCCGGCCCCACGGCAGAGTCACGCGACGCACGAGCTCGTGCACCCGTTCGAGCTGACGGTGTTCCGTGCGCGCGTGCATTATTGGTCGGGGGACCCGTTGGGGTACGTCGATGAGCTGAGTCGGATATTGGGGCAGTGTAAAGCGAGCGCGAGGGAGGAGGCGAGAGTCGTTGCGCGGCGGAGGGTACCGAGGGAAGGAGGTGATGCGGAGGCGAGTCGGTCGGAAGAGGCGAGTGAATCAGAGGAGGTGAACGACGAGGGCGAGGGGGAGGGGGGTGAGAAAGAGGGCACGGATACAGAGGTGCAAGAGGACACGGAAGAGCGAGGTGCCCTGAAGATGGACCGATCAGAGGAGGCTAACAAGGCAGAGGACGAGGGCGAAGAAGACACCGAAGAGAGCACGGACACAGAAGCCCAAGACGAGGCAGAGGAGCAAGACGACGTCCTCGTAGCAGCCGAGGCCAATCTGTCCATGTGGCTCGAGCGCGTCGCGCGGATTTGTCTCATGCTCGCGAGCCAGATGATCGAGATGAATGTAGGCATCCCATCTCTCCCTGTTTGTCCCTCCCGGAAAGTGATCCCCTGTTTTTGGGACGTAGGACTACCAAGCAGCGATCAACTTGCTCGTCCCGCTCTGCACGCAGCGCTCTGCACCTGCCTTCCAGCCCACGCCGTCCCCGGAGCTTCACTCTGCCCTCGCGCGCATCTACCTTCTCTCGGGAAACCTCTCAAAAGCTGAAGAACATTTCTCGATCGTCGCATCGGCCACAGAGAACGCCGAGTCCGACGCCATCGTGATGAACGCCGCGTTGATGGCGGCTGCATCTGGCAATTGGGCACGCGCCGAAGAAGCACTGACGGATATGGTAGCCAGACAGCCGGGGAATTTCACAGTAGGTATTGAATCTGGCTCGGTCGGATGACGTTCACCCGCGCGTATACAGGCGATGAACGATCTCGCCGTCACGCGCCTGTGTCAAGGACGAATCAAACAGGTACGATGCGTCATCTGTGCACCGAGCGCTGACGACCAAGCCGGGGGGGATCGGGTATACAGGGCATCGATCTGCTCGAAACAGCACTCAAGACGTCGCCTTCCTCGGTGGTCGTCGCGGAGCCGTTCTTGTTCAATCTGTGTATGCCTTTCTGTCTTTTGACTTTGCGAGGATACTTATTCCCTGAAGCGACGATGTACGAACTTCGCTCGACGGCCGCCATCGACAAGAAGCGCGAACTCCTGATCGAAGTCGCCAAGTGGAGCGGCGACGGCCTGACGGCGTCTTGCTTGAAGATGCCCACGAGTTAGACGCGACACACGATGTGTTGGCAAAGGTTAGAGAGTGATACGCCTCTGGTCTATTCATTGTTTGGCTCTTTGTTACGTTCCATAACCTTCAATAAAACCAAACGAGTGCCACGTCGTTCACGAACACATTGATTATTGAAGAGCACTCCGCAAGGTATGTAAGGTTCCCATAGCTAGCGCGACAAAACAACAGGCGACGATCGACATGATATACGGCAAAACACAATAAGAACCATCGTGATATAGAGGGAAGAAAAAGAAACAAGTTTCCACATTCATGATATCGCAGTTTGCGATTGAGTAGGAAGATGGGCGTAGAGTACTGGAAGAAGGTTAAACAGGGTAATGTTAAAGTTATTGGATTGGTTCAACAAGAAGGGAAACATGCATGGTGGCCTTGATACAATTGTGAATGGTATCGTTGTCGTTTGAATGCTTTCTAGTTCGTGCAAGAATTATTCGTTGGTTTCCTAAAGGGAACTCGCAATGAGGACGAGCGGGTAACCATAACTGTTCTCGGGGCCAGGCAGAACGGATTCCCGCACGAGATTTTACATGCCTGCTTGTCGGTTCAGCATGTACAAATGAAGATCTTGCCAGCCTACATCACACAACACCGTGAGCAGAAAGCACAAAAGACGAGTGCGGAACATTACCCACCCCCTCCTACACGACACATGACTTTCTTTGTCGTCGTGTGTTCTCCGCCAGTACGTCCCGATCTCGTCAACGTCGTCAACCGACAGGTAACAACCTTTCTCGAGAGTGAGCTCGAAAAGGCATACGATGCCCTGATCTCTTCACCCTCCTTCGGGATCGCCTTCAGAGGTGGGTCGACGCGTTCGATAAGGAGACCGTGAGGAATCGCATTCACGATAGACGCAAACTCGTTGTCGAGTGGATCTTTGGGATTCCCTGGCACGTAGATATTCGTGGGACCATCAAGAAGCGGGGTGTATGCACCCGTGCGCGACACCGCTCTAGACGGCGTACGTGTCGTCGAAGCATCTCGATAACTCGAGGGTGGTGCCTTGACACCAGCGGTGGAGGCTCGCGCTGTAGGACGCACACCAAGTCCGGTGTACACCGGGACCTGCTGTGCCCGCGCTCTGAGCGTCGCTTCGGGGGTTTGTGATCGGGATACCAACCCCTTACCGATCCCAGTCAGCGGACTTTCAGGTCGATAGAATGACATCGTGGACGAAGGTCTCGACTCGGAGGATACGTGTACACTGGGAAGAGGTATCATGGATCGACTCGGGGGTCGAGGAGGGGGGATACGAGTACCCCCTGGTGTGCGTGCACGTATGACATTAGAAGTCCCTGGTGATGAGGTGGAATAAGTAAGGGTCGGGGAAAACGCGCGCTGCATGAGCGACGTGGGGTTGTCTTCATCGCCATTGCTTTCTCCATCTGCTTGCCTTGCGGACACAGATCGCCAGTGTAGCGCTGGACCGGGGATTCCGCTCGGGGTCCGTGGTCTTGGACGGGGTGATGCGCCTAGGCTCGGTGTATGGGCACGCGAAGGGGGTCTTGTGCCGGGTATGAGTAAAGAAAACGGAGGAATTGACGGATTAGACGATGGGGCGGTTGATATAGACGAAGTTACAGGAGACCATGGTCTTGAAGAGGCATTGGAGCTCCGGGACAAGCTACGCTGAGGAGTGAAAGGAACCAATGGTGCATGCTCTGGAGTAAGGACCGATCTCACAGTTGGTCGTTTGGGGGTGGCGGGCTTGATGGTCGCCATGCCTTCGTCCTCGACCCTCGTCGAAGGATTCCAAGGTTGTCTGGTAACCTTGGGTTTTATGGTGACATTGTTTGACTCCAGTGTCTGCTTCGCAGGAGAGGATGTAGGCGTCAAACTCTGGCTGTGCTTGTGTCCCTTCACCGCCGGTAACGACCCTCGGTTGCCATTCAACCCAAAAAGCGAAGAACGCTGTTTCCGGATGACCCTAGCCTTACTCGGTTCTGAGGAAGAGAGCTGCGATGTAGAGGATTCTCTCGACACCGGCAGGGGAGCAGATGGCGTGACGGGTGATTTGACAGTTCCAGCAAGCCTTTTAGCGAACTTCCTCAAAGGCGACATCGACCTTGATAAGGTGCTTGCACGACCTGATGCGCTTTTCCTGTTCGCATTTGGAGGGGTCGCAAGGTAACCATTGGCAGTATGGCCAGACCTGGTGGAGCCAGCCTCGCTCGGTGCTTGATCCACCCGAGTCAGGATCTCTCGTACTTTGCCCATCTCCTTCTCTGTGCGTTCTATCCTTTCTTGAAGAACACGCCACCGCTTCGCCGCCTCCGCATGCCGTCGCAACGCCTCGCCATTCTTTGTAACACGGTTCTTCACACCATTGTCCATGATTGCCAGGACCTTGGTGGTGGCGGGCACGTAGTGCCTTTTACGATCGTCAGTCTGGTCAATGAAAGAATAGGAGGTAGACATACGCCTTCTTGGCTTGGAAGGACCCAAGCAGGTTGTTAAACACATCCAAGCTAACGGGATTCTTGTCTGAGCGAACAGAGCTAGCAAACGATGCGCGGGATGTATTCTCATCGTGCCTCTTGTGTACTTGCCATATGAAATCCTGGATAGAATGAGTATGGCCCTGGTAATAAGGTAGACGTGCCAACACACCTGACACCGGTTCACAGCTTTCTCCAGACTGGTCATCATCCCATCTGCTTGTTCAGTCACTGTGCGAAATACTGTGATCCACTTGTCCTCCTTGAGCTCTTGCTGGAGCTCGTCAGTCTCTTGCTGTACAGCATCCCACTCCGCCTCTAGTGCGGCATGCTTTCGGAGCATGACGGCACGTTCGGAAGAGTCGTTAAAGAGCTTGTCCTCGGGGGGTTGGAATGAGGTTACGGATTCGTTGATATCTTTCATGCCTTGTTCGATCGTTTCCATACGTTCATTCATGTTCATGATTGCATTGTCAATCTCAGCGGTCGTCTTTGCATCCACACCCTCTACCTGCGACTTGTGTCGCAGTTCTTGTATCTCTACGCTGGGCGTAAGCATTGTGGGGCTTCACACCGCAACAAGGGGACAAACCGAATATGCGAGTCTGGACATCGGAAATGGCGTAAGAGAGCTCGGTGATGTGGGTCGAGATGGCCAATAAGCGAATGTCCCTGAAAGAGAGGGTTTTCTTGAGCACCGACCACCAGACCATGTCGTTCGAAAGAAGAATGCGATCAACACTCACTCCTGACTCTTTCGTTTTCCCTTGCGCCTTGGAAGTAAAGCACGGGTTGCAGTGATCGTCACGTTCTCTGAATAATGAGACGCATGGCAGATCGTTTCACGTAAGTTGCCTCGAGGCCGGAGTTGGACAAATTGCGATGATCCGTGCTTACCTTCATCTTCCGCAGTCAAAGAAGGGCTAGACGATGACGCAGAGCTAAGCGTGCTTGTGGCCAAGGCGGGTGAAGGTTCGAGCGAGTGGTACTGAGAAATAGGCGTCGAGCCCGTTGTCATGGGAGAAAGCAGAGCCATGATGGGAATTGAGAAATATTGTCCGTGGGTTTCGGTGTCGTTCGGAAGAGCGCAGAAGGACAAATGGGTCTAGTGAGGATCCGCCGAGTCTGCGTCAGAAAGACCTTTGTTAATCGAACGGCAGTCAGAAACCAGACGAGACACGACGGATCCTCAGATTCGCCTGGCTGAACGATGAGCCAGCTGTATCGAACGGCGAGGAAACCAGCGAGTAGACAGGGGCGGGTATCGTGGTGGTCGTGTCGAACAGCGAGCAAAGGTGGTGACGGTGCGACCAGACACGTCCGATAACGGCAACTCTAATAAAAAGCACAATAGCAACAATCGAAATTAACTCAACTCCAAATCAAATGTACCTCGTAATTTATTCTACACTAATAACAAGCCCTACGTACAATGTATGTGTTAGGAATCAACCACCATTGCTTCCGGTTGGATTTCTCGTACAACCGGCGTCTGGCTTATGCTCGGTCCTGCCCCAACGTCCGTATCCATCGCCATCGACGGTGGCAGTGGTTGTGGAGGAAGGTACCCCAATTCCAGTTCTCGCTTCTCCTCCCTCTCCTTTGCTCGTGCACGCCAGTGTTCCTCTAGCCCTTGACGAGCCTCCTTATCCGCCTCGCGGATCATGGTAGCTCGGGATGCTCGCCAACGAACGGGGTCCATCGTGTTGTAATAACCGGGTGCGAGTCCCTCCAACGCCCACAGTTGGCTCGTTTCGACCATGCGGCCAGCCTCTATATCCAGCGCCCTCTCAACATCCCTGTCAAGCAGAGGATGCCGAAGGAGTCGAGGGTAGTAGCGTCCAGCAATCAAATTCAGCGATAGTACTGCTTCGTGCCCAGGGGCAAGGATCGGACGGAATTTGAATCCTTCAGGAGAAGGCGGGAGAGGGAATGGTGATGACAGAATCGGGTGTGAAAGTTGCTCGTTGGATGAACGTTCCTTGGACTTCGGATTCATGGATGCGTCGACAGTAGCTGCATTTCCCTCCGGAGGAGTCGCAGAGGAGTCGGACCTCTGTCCGCTTGTTCCATCCCCGAGCGTCAGGGGCACCTCAACAGCCCTAGCCTTGCCCTTGCCCTTGCCGCCATTATGGCCGTTGGCGCTTCCACCAGGTTGCTCCTCTTCCCAATCTTCATCTACCAGTTCGAAGAGCATCCCTGAAACTCTACATTCCTTTCCTGCTGCTCCACCAGGTTTTGAGATGTCCGCAACATAAAGCCCGTCGATGCGCATGAACACGCCGCGACTTTCGGCTCCCACCACCGCTTCACCGTCGACTTCTGTGACATTCAACATCTTCGTATATTCCAATGCCTTGCGCGATGGGCCCGCGGGGGGAAAGATATTCTCTGTTCCTTCGGGAGCTATCTGTGACCGCGACAACTTGAGCCGTACAAGCTCATCAGTCCAAATGCGCTCGGCACCCCACCACAATCCTTGATAACGTGTTTGAGTCACTGGCTGGGTGAGTGCAATGGGAGGTGGCGCGGAAATGGAACCAGATTGAGAAGCCACGTTGTAGAGGGTTGGGTTACTGGGTCCAACGCTAACGGAGTTCGCGAGACTTGCATTGAATGTCATGCTAGCATTCATAACCGAATCGAGCGATGCCCCAGGCTGAACACCTGGGACAGCACTGCGGAAGGTATTTGGAGGTGGAATTGAGAATTTATATTCCCAATCGTCGGTCGGAGCCCAATAGCCAGCTATATTAGCAGCGATTTGGACGGCAAGGGCATAAGCTGCGGCGGCGTTAACGAAAGTAGCCCCATCTGTGGGTCGAAAGGTGTCGGTATTGATATTCAATTGCTCTAGGGGGACGCGATGGATTGCCTGGATGAGCTCGTCTGACGGCGCATGAGCTTGATAAGGAAGAACTTGATCGGCGGGGATATAGTAGGAATATGGGATTCCTAGCAATTTTATTTTGTATGACAGGGTCTGAATGACGGTCCAGGGAACTTCACCATTCCCAGCGTTTGACCCGTTGTCATTTTCTGTCACGGTTGCGTTTTTGTCGGCCTGGACTCCATTGGAGGGGGCGAGATTGGCGCCATCGACAGGGACGGGGTATCTGATGGCCTCTGCTTTCATTCTGGCTTCTTCGACTATCCCAGGCCAGAAGGAGATGGCATCCTTCTCGCCCGTGAGTCCGGGTATTGCAGGGCTGAGAGCGCACCATAGCAATTCTCCGTCCCTATACCATTTTCTGAGCTTCTGTCCATCGGCATAGGCGGAGCGCAAATCGGCGTTGCGCTCCCTGAGCATGTTCTGCTTGGGACCCTGAGCTTGCTTCACCGGGCGAGGGGCACGACGGATTGCTGCATAGGGCTTCGCACGTTCACGAACTGGGCGGGATGGCGATGCAGACATGGATAGAGGAGTAGGAGGGGCCTTCCCAGTAGCCACACGGGGTACGGTAGACAACGGGGTCGAGCGGCGGGAAGGAAGTAGACCCATGGAGGCGGTGATCTCACGCTGCGGTTTCTTGTTGCAATACTTGCAGTTGCAGTTTGAGCGAACAAGGCCCGGGTCTGTGAGTAGCCAAAAAGCGTGAGGAATGAATTCTGGGACTGAACGAAATCGCTTGGCATGACGGGAACCTACACGGAACAGCTGTCACGAGGAAAATGTGTCGAATAAAGAGGATGAAACGAACCGATAAGGTAGGCATCATGTCGTGGGGAATTCGCTGGCCCTTTATTGTGATCAAACATCTGATAACCAGCCGGCCAGCTACGGAGGACATAGCTTGCACCAGCTGTACGAACAAAATCATACGAGAAGCGCGCAAATAAGAAATTTATTCGAGGACAAGATAGGACACACACCTGGCTTCTTGAGCTGGAGTGCTAGGCTGGCACCGACTTCGCACCTCCACTTTATGGAGAGGCTTTCATCGATAGGGACAGGTCGCATGTAGTTGACATGGCCTTCGCTGTCGACGACGCGAGTGGTATTGGTTGGCCACTGTCTTTCATCGCCGTCTGACACGGGAAAGTCTATGAAGGTGGGGTTTGGTGGAAGAACGTGTCCTGTGGATATAGTTCGCGTCGACATTGACAGACCGTGATGACGAGCAAGGCACTGGGATGTGACGCTTATGTGGCCAAATAATGTCATACAACAGTCAGTCAGTCCTGCATATAGTAAAAACTTCCGTTTCAAACTAACTCGTCTCAGTACAATCAAGATTTTCTTACCATTTGTGTTACATCTCTTACTTATGTAGCCGTGATTATCTACGTCTTGCATTCTTATCCCTGTGGCATTGGCGTTAAACAACACGGCAATATCGACTGGTACTTGATACTGTTCGTCCCTGCAGATCATCCACTTGTGTACCCCATACAGTCGATGTTTTGATAGGGCTCGTACAAATACAATTCAGCTCGTTTACTCTTTTCAAGATATGTTCCTAAGCACCCCACTCTTGTTCGTCCTCTACAGGTCCTGCGTGGAAGCAAATCTCGTTTGTCTCGGGGAACCAGCCCCATTTCTCCACAGTCACCCTGCTCTCCCAAGTACACCAATGTTCACGTCAATCCCCTCCGCTTCTAGCAGGCGCTGCTGAGCATTAGGCCCATCTATCGAGATGATGCCTGACGTAGCAATGACCCGGTGCCATGCAACCGGTGGGTTCGTGTGCGACATGAAGCTGATCGCTGAGGTGACTAGTCACAAGGGTAAAAAGATACGAAGAGGGGCGACACTCGCCTTCTCGAACTTGATGTGCTTGACCGGGGGAACCGATGAGTTTAGCAATTTGCCCTAGTCAAGCGGTGCATTTACTTTACGCGTGGAGGCAGAATAGACAATTACCACTTGCCACACGTTGTGACCTTCTTAGGTGGGATGGCTCTGACGATTTGATACACCTGAAGAGTTTGGACCAACACGCACAACACAAACCACGAGGAACTCACTGCAAGATTAAAGTCCTGGGTGCTAAGATGCTTGCTTGCCATGTCAAATGTTGAAAAGAAATTCGGCTGGGGACTCTGTGACCGAAGCGACCACTTAAGCACCGATCTTTCGTGGACGCTGAGCCTGATAAGACAGGTGAAGGAGATACTTATAGGTGTACTTGTTGGACAGCCATGGTATCTATATCTCTTGTAATTAACGGTTTGTCAGCTTGCATGCAACAACAATGAGTTCGCTTATAACGCTGTTACTCAGAGTGGTCTTATAGGCTGCGCCCGAAGCAAGAAGACAGTCGTCCCTGCTCTTGTAATGGCGTTTGGTCACCAAAATAACCCACCTGAGTCTGATAATGTGATCCAAATTCTCGTCATCGCTGTGGCCCAGGGATTACACTGCACAGGTATGCCGACAGAGCTGCAGATGATCATCGGGCACGGGCATAACTTGGTCCCCACGCCTGCCGCGAATCACCGTGTCTGTGTGTCACCAGACGGTCTGGACAGCCAGTAGACCAATGATGGCGCTGTTGCTGTGCCAGCGTTGAATCAGCCTATGCCGTACCAGGCGCAGATATCTCGTTTTGTTCGTAATTATGCAACTACCCATCAGTCGTAGAAGCTTTTGGAAGATCTCCTAGAACTTACAGACCAAGTTGTCAAAGGGTTACAAGCGCAAAGGAGGTGGCTAACAGGAACGTCTCAGCGTGGTTCGTGCGGAACGAGCTAATATTGGGTATACCTAACAGGAACGTCTGGTAGACGCGTAAGTACAATGTACGTAGAGTAGGGAAAAATGGATGTCTCACCTCAGCGTGGTTCGTGCGGAACGAGCTGAGGTGTACGCTGTATCGTACGGGTATTTATGCCTGTCCGGCCAGGAACTAGGTACGAGCGAATATCAAAATATCAAGATAAAACGAAACACTACATGTCCGTAACAAGGAACAAAGTATCGCATGACTCGACGATGCACGCGGTTCGCGCGACGACGGCTTGACACCGCTGACACAAGTGGCTGATGTTAATGCGCAGTCCGCGTTGCGGCTTGATCATTGTGTTGGAGGAAGCGGAACTTCCGGCTTTGTCAGCAACCCGACCCGGCGAACTACAGCTCGATCGTTCCTGGACATCACTGACTCGATTAATCGGTACCCTCTACATTCAATGTTTATCCTCATTCTCGTGCGCTAGCCTTGTCCTACACGTCCATTACTATGCAAGCGAACACAGGAGAAGATTCTACCGAGCTCAGACAGTTTAGGGAGCGGTGGAAGGAAGAGGTTCGTCGCCGGCGGCAAGAACAGCTTGCCCAACAACAAGGTGCTGCTACGCCGACGGTACAGCCCGACCAACCAAGCGTGTCCTCTTCCCTCGAGGCACACGTCCCCTCTCGTGTGCCTGCGCGCGCTGTTTCATCTGGTGCGTCACATCGGGCTCTACACACGTCACATGGCCAGAGTCCTCTCAGCGGGAGTATCGCTCGTGCCGTCGAAATATACCGCAACGCTGTTCAGCGCGAGCAAGAAAGTGACTTGGACGAAGCCCTGAGGTTGTACCGTCACGCCTTCCGACTCAACCCAGATGTCGACCGTGCGTACTTCAAGGAGGAGGAGAGGCTACAATTGCTCGGTCGCTCCGCTGGTCACAAGAAGGCGATATCTGCTGGAAAAGGGGAAGGATCTGCAACCAGGGGCAAACATGTCACGAGAGCCCCAGAAGCCAAGGAGACCGCGCACGCGAATCGAATTCTCTCCCAGGTTCTGGAGAGCTTCCCAGAAATGTTGACCTTTGAGCCAGAAGACGAGCGGGAAGGTGTACCTATCAATATAATCCCGGAGGAATTACTCTTGGGTATACTGCGTAATCTCGATGCGACCACTCTCGAGCGCTTTGCGACTGTGAGTCGCAAGGCGCGTGTCCTCAGTCTCGACTCGTCAATATGGAGGTACGGCTCTCTCTTGTTTGCAGGCTACCTAGCTACATGTGATGGCCTGCAACGATAGGGATTTTGTATACATGGCATATAAGCCACCACAAATTCCCGAAACGACCACGCCGCAAATCATCGTTGATGGATACGACTCCAATTATCGACAAACATACATCGAACATCCGAGACTAAGACTGGATGGTGTATATATCGCCGTATGCCACTATGTGTGAGTTTCTCTGGTCGTGTCATATTCCACTCTATTCCATCTGTCAAATGACTCTTTACAGTCGGAGAGGTCTCGGCGAGAATGCCTGGGTTAACGTAGGTCGCCGAATTTTCACTGCCAATCACCACCACCCACGCAAGGGCACAGGTCAGCCATCTTATTACATACCACCGGTATCTGTGCGTGGCTCTCTGGACTGCCTCGCCAACGCTGACGCGCCTCAGTCGGTTCTTCCCAAACGGCCAGGTTCTCTCTCTTCTGGCTAACGAGGAGCACCAGCCCGCACTCGTGATACCCATGCTCAAGCCCTCGTTGCGCATGAAGGTCCGTACTGTTCTGCACGCTGACACAAACAAAAAAGCCATTGACCCGCCCACGATATGACAGGGGTTCTACATCGGGGACTGGCGACTCGAAGGCTCAAACGTCCTGGTCACCAACCTGGTCGAGAGACACTCACACGCTCATCCCTCCCACCATGGCCTTGACCCCGTCCCGCAGCGGAGTCGCTACCAGTTCCAGATGACGCTCACGCTCCGTTCTAAACCGCTCGGACGGTGGAACAAACTCGAGCTCGTCTCGTACGAGTCGGTGAACACCGAGGATGGGGAGGTCGTTCCGCTTCCGTTGAAACATGAGCGACCGTTTTGGTTCTCCAAGGTCAAGAGTTGGCAAGGTTATTAGATGCGTTCGTTTGGACTGCACGCGAGAGGTGCTGGTGGCCCGAGCGTTGGGCCATGTCGATTCTTCCATTTACCTTGATGAACGTCCTTAGAGAATATACGTTTGTACGATCTGCTTATGTATCAGGGACAATTTCCTTGTCAAAGGGTTATTGCTTTGGATGCGACTTAGTGATCAAAGTCTATCACATGCCAATGAGCTGCAGCAGGCCGAGCTTTCTTCTGATGCGAGTCAGACGAGTGGAGTGTGAGGATGAAAAACCAGTCCATATGATACACCAGTACAACTGAACTACGATAACCATGTATTTCGATTACTTGTGTCCTTCCTGTTAAGTCTTCTGTCTCTCTACAACTACTATTGCCAGATCAGTCTCGGTAACTTTTTTCCTGTAATACAAATATGTAGCGGGGTGGCAAGGGGGCGGGGACGAAATGAACGACAACCAAGGCGGGAAGGAGAGGCGCCACCGCCGTAGAGAACCACGGCACATCCAGAACAACGATTTCCCATTGGACCCAGAAACACAACAAGGAACGCAAGAAACACGTGCGACTAAACAAGATAACCCGGCGGGGGCGAGTAAAGGGTATGGTAAACATGAATGATGATCGTCGTAAGCAAAGACATGCATGTCAAGGCACGTGGAGGGAAGCCAGGATCATAATGACTCGTGACAGGTTGAGAAGGGTAATTAGATTGTCGCCTTGAAACGAGCGTGTGGTGCATGTGTTTTGGTGTCCAGCTGGGGTCGAGCGTCAATTGGAAGGCTAGCGTTCTCTGCGAGGGGTGGAGAAGGGTAACGGTGACCGCGAGCAACTTATGCCGCGCTATAAAGGAACAGATTGTTCGTTGCGGCGATCTGCGACGCGTCAGCCTCGCACTTGCTGGTCGGAATGACACTTACAGCAATTGTGTTCTCCCTCGGATGCCAGCTCGCGTGGAGAATCTTCTTGTTGAAGTCTAGCGTTTCCATCTGCATCGCATCCCTCAAACCACCCGGTCGACCGTTCTTCATTCCGTTCTTGTTTGGTAGTGGCCCACCCATCTTCTTGGCTTTGAATGCCGACTTGTCAGCTTGTAGGACGACATCACCAGTAGTCTCCGTATCAAATATCCGGAAGAAGTTGTGGTAGGATCCTGTCAGGACATGTCTAGAAGAACGAAGATCAAGCACTGTCCAAACAGGCTGGAAGAACACGAACTTGTCATCACCGCCCCAAACACATTCGAACTTGTCGAAAATGCAATCGTTCTCGTACAGGTCGCAGAGCTTTCCGCGAAGGTGATCGTGTATGGGAATCGTCTTAACAGGCCGTGACTCCATATTAATGTCCCAGATCTTCAGAGATAGATAGTCTCTCGATAGGATGTACCGTCCATCATGACTGAACTTGACATCGGATATAGAGGATATGATCTCGGAGAAGAAAGAGCGTGTTGACGGATCCTCCTCCTCTTCGAAGCCTTTCAGACCCAATGAGAACGTGATCTCCGGAATTACGTATGTGACTCACATTTTGCGTGACGGTCACAAAGCGCCGAGTCGCGCATGTCGGCAAGCTTGATATTACTCTTCGAACTCGAGTACATAAACAAGTTGCAATGCTGTGGATGGAACTCGGCAGCAGTGATGACCTCCGTTAGTTCCTCCATGTTGATTGGTTTGATGTCCACGATATCTGGCGTGGCAAGGGTGAATCATTCGGTCCGAACGTGACATGGCTTAGAGACGTACTGAAGCTCTGGTCGCTGATGCCGAGATTCCACAGATTGATGCGGAGATCGTCCGCGGAAATGTACGTCTCCTGGTCCGAATTGACGGAGATGGAATGAATGTGGTATGCGTGTGCATTGGCGTAGACTTTCCGTGGAATGGCGGCAATGATATTGTCCTGTTGTATCATGCGGGGGAGTTTCAGATGTGAACGCGAAATGGGTGGCGTAATGGGTCGCTGGCCCTCATAATGATTCGATTCTGAGACAACCCGCAATGACTTCTCAAACACTTTCCAGAGTTTGATGGTTTTGTCTGGGGGCCGGGAATCACTAAACTGGCGGTGGCAATAGGAAGAAAGGGACGCACCGTTGGTGGACAACAGAAAATGAGCAGTGTTTTGTCGTTTGCACCACTTGATCTTGTTGATCTTTTCCTCGATTTCTAATGACTTGAGGTAATCGAATTCTGGTTCATGTGATTGAAATTCCGTATAGAACTTGTATTCACAGCCCTTTTTCTGTGCGGGAGAGTCGTTGTTGTGGGGAGGGTGGAAATCCGGGAGGATCAGTTATGAAAGGCGTGGAGGGAGGGTCACTCACCGACTCGTTCCGCTCAAAGAGGACGACACGGCCACCCTTGTCACCGGTAGCCAGATAATTTCCAGTTGAGTCGAACTCGACGGTGGAGATGATGTCGGCTGATCGGCGAAGAGTCGAGGGAGATCGAAGTAGAGAGCGAGAGTGACATACCTTCGGTGATGTCCTCGACCTCGCCCTTGTCGCCGAAGCATTGGGCAAAACGCCAGCCACCTGAGCCCGAGGGATCGATATCCATTGTGAAGCGTGGTTGTTGTGCGCGAAATGTGTCTGTGGGCGATGTCGTGGGCGGTGGGGGTGTCTATGTTATGGTGATTTTAAGAATCAAAGAGTCGATCCAGTGGTCTGACGCCCCTCCTGCTCGCCCGCTGCATTTGTTGTGCCCTTGTTTGGTCACTCCATACACCCGCTCGCTTCAGCTCCGACTTGTACCGCATCCATTTCCAACTTTCACAATGCCCATCGCACCCGTTACTGGAAAGCTCAGAAAGGCCCTCTGGCGCGACATATTCTTGGCCCTTGGCATTGGTATTGGCGCGGGCTACACTTACTGGTACGTCCATTCTTCTATTGTCTTCTTTCTCGGTCTCACTTTCGGAACAAGGTATGGCTCCCATCTCAAAGCAGGTACGACCACGTTCATGTGTATGATAACGCAAACTCAATCTTTTTAGTACAACGCCGTGAGGAGTTCTACCTAAAACTCGAACAAGAGAGAGCACAGGGTCGGGCAGCATAAGCTGTCCTTTACCTTCCGGAGCCTTGCTGCTGGAGAGACGAGTCAGCTTCTTACACCACTGCAACTGTACACGTTCCTACCAAATAGAATTCGGGGATCATCGTTCCTCATTCCAGTTGCATTCTTGTGGCGTTGATGCATGTGGGAGACTCAGCCACACAAAAGTCTCTGAAGGAACGCTAGCGCTAATAGCGATGACCATAGTATAAATAAGGGGGTAGTCTCCGTCTCGCAGATCGAGCTTCCATGGATGAGAATGAACATAATCTATCGTGCAGTACTCAGCTTCAGTCCAAGCTGACATTAAACAAGATACTGATGAAATGAATGAAGACTGCGTTACTTGAGCAACCCAAGTCTCTTGAGCTCCTCACAACTGGGAAACGTCTCTGCTTTGATGCGCTCCACTTTTTCCCAATCCGTCCCGATACCGAAGAGTCCAATTTCAGCTTCCTTCCGTCTCTCCCGCTTGTGGACATCTCGTTGACATTGCGTGTACAGATTTTGTGTGTATACCTGTTCCACATTGGATTCAAAATGAGACAGAGCAGATCCTCGACGATATTGGCCCGTTGCAAGATCAGCGGCGATCTTCGGGTGCGAATGAAAGTCGCGCGAATTGACATAGTAATTTATATGTAAGTTATTCGTCTGCCGTCCAAGATCAAATCTTGACGTTTGTGTGAACTGAAACCGAGGGTCCGGAATAGTAGGTGAGGCAAAGAGGTCGGGGAGCATAGACAGGAAGGAGAAGGTAAAAAGGATGATGAGAGGAAGGAGTTGGATAAACATTGACCGTGCTTGGGGTGCTTCGCCTTGTGCTGCTGCTCCTTGTGGGCGTCCATTCATATGCACGCGCGTCGTCCGGAATCCGCCAGGTCCAAAGCTCGCAGTGAACATAGGTCCCCCAAACGGGCCGGGTCCGAAACCGCCGCCGCCGTTCATCCCCATGCCACCGCCGAAGAACATGTTGAATAGGTCCTCGGGAGACATTTCACCCTCGAAGCCACCAGCGAAGGGCGAGGGAGAGAACCCAGGTGAGAAACCAGATGATGACATGCCATTAAACCGTGATTCCGGGTCAGAACCATGTTGATCAAAGGCTGCTCGCTTTTGTGGATCTAAAAGTGGGGTTCGAACATGAACGGATGAAAGATATGGGATATGTACCTGACAGAACTTGGAACGCCTTCGAGACCACTGTCAGGTAGCTTTAGCTGGATGCGTAACTACAGAAATTGTTTTCGCGTCACCCACATTTGAAGGCTTCGTCAGCCCCTGGTGCCCCATTCTTGTCGGGGTGCAAAGCAAGCGCGAGCTATGAAGAATCCCCTCAACATCCGGGCCCTTCGCTAACGAACAACGGGTATACCTTTCGGTATGCCTTCTTGATCTCAGCCTCTTCGCACTCCTTTTTGACGCCCAAGATCTCATAGTAAGCGGTAACCTTGCACGCACGAACCCGCTTTACGACGTTCAGTTGTTCAGCCGTATACTCCCTCTTCTCCCCATTCATACCTCCCGCCGTCCCTTCCACCTTCGTCTCGCCCCGGCGTTTTGTCCCAGCAGCCGAGGGATGTGCCTGTGTTGACGACGATGACCCTGTTGTCGCATTCCCATTGCTTGTACCCGTACTGGAGGACGGACCAGCCGATTTCGCTTCGGAAGCAGAGGCAGCTTCGATAGATTCTTTGAGTAACTCTGCTTCCGGCGTAGCAAAGAGGGAGAGCGATTTTTGACAGAATTTCCGTGCGGAGGGAAAGTTGCCTGCGTCTCTGTGTTTCTGAGCGATCCTCAAGCATTTGAGGGCTTCGTCTTTGTTACTCTCCATCGAGTACGAAGGTGTGCGCGCACGAGAGACGGAGGAACGTGGAAGCAGGAAAGGGACTGGTGGAATGGGCAAGTGTTACGTAGAAAAGCCTAATGAGCGTTGGTGAGAAATTGAACTGATTCGGTACTATAATTGGCTGGCGCAACGACACGTCAATGTTATCAAAGTAGACTACTCCATAACTATGGACATTACAAAGTGGTATTTTTGAGATGGTATCAAATTCTAGTAGATCCCTGGAATGAATTTGTACTTCACGATGGAACAGTAGCGCTCCCAGTCCTTTCCATACTTAATCGAGCAACGTTCAAAGTCACGGCTGCAGCGATGAATGAGAACCGTGATGAAAAAGACCGAATAGAAATATGGGATGATAGTAGCACCACCAATGACCACACCCCAGCAGAATGCCATGGTCCAGTCGGCGACGTAGTTCTGGAGAGATGTCAAAAATATGTACAATGGTACGTAGCCAGAGACCTACAGGTTTGCGAGAGTACTTCCACCAACCACTGATCAAAAGGCGGTTTCTGCGCATTGTCTCAGAATCGATGTCAAGAAGAATAACCGCTGGGCTTACCCATGAGCAGTTTGGATGTACTCTGGGTTCTTCAAGGTACCCCAAGGCAACTGAGGGAAGGTATTGCGGAACTTGGTAATCCCCTGAGTCTGCATCTTGAAGCGACTCTTTTGAGACATGGATGTATCCCAGCTAAAGTGTTGGATAATTAGAACCGTCATATCCACGCACGAGTGAATGGAAATCTTACATAAAGTATGCGGTAAGGAGCGTGGTGAACAACAAGACGTAAGTTGGCGTAGAGAACTGGTACTTAGAGGGGTGATGTGAGGCCATGTAAACGACAGAATACACATATGTCTTGAAACGATGGTTAGGATCTGAATTCACATGTCAAGGCAACGAGAGCGTACGAATGGAACACCGGCGAGATTCCAGAAAATAACCATGAAGCCCCATTTCTCGTGGAACATATCCCAAGTTTGGGGGATACACTCTTCTCCTTTTCCACTGTACATATGTTGATCCAGAAAAGGCAACCAACAGAATCAATGTGTACGTACCAAGCATTTAGGTAGAGCCAAGTAGCCAAGATCATGAAGGCCATGTTCTATTCGGACCAATCAAACCGAAAACATCACCGAACGAGGAGGAACTCACAGGCGTGACATATCCATATTGCTCGTATTGGTGGCAACCACCAGAAACTGCCAAGAAGAAGACAATGACCCAGGGAATACGAACCTCTGCCCACATCTTAAGGTCAATAGGACCGATACGTGGGTTCAAGCATGCACCCATAAAGACATCGTAAATGAAATTCCCGGACATGCGAATTTGATTGCCTGTTGCGACCGTCCAGAAATACACCCCAAAGGATACCGCGAAACCGTAGATGATTGCAACTGACATGATATGACCGTAGTTGTCAATTATTTCTGTGAGGCGAAAAATGTTGTAGTAGTGGAGAAGAGCAGCCGTGATCATCGTGATGTAGATGGACCAAAGAGCATTGCAATTGTACATCAATGTCTTGTAACCGAGCGAAGGGACCGGAAGTCCTTCCTGCTGGTAGCCAGGTACAACCCAAGCAAGGAAGAGTTGATAGACGATGAGACCGGTATAAACTTTCCAAGCGTAGGCATTTGGACTGGCATCCTGAGTAGAGTCATCAATGCCAATCGATGACCGGAATTGGCAGGTTACCCACGTCACGAACATGGACCCACATACGCTGAAGGAAGGGAACGACATCTTCCAGGGAGGTAGGTGTCACAAGTTTTCCGTCATAGAACCAAAGACAGATCCAGAGATAGTACATGAGGATCGGGAAACCAATCATCATGGCTGTAACACCCCACGGGCCACCAAACTCGTACCTGGAGGAACACTGGTGAGCATGCGTCGTGTTCTGGACAAAGTATGCTCACGTTTGGTGCTGGTCCAAGAGGTGGTCAGTCTTGCGACCCTCATCTGTGGTGCTCGAAGGGACAGGAGCAGAGCTTTGCGGGTCTACGCTTCGCTGCCGTAGTTCGTTGTTGGTACTTCCATACGACTGCGACATGGTGTTGGTCGCGTTCACAAAGTCGAACGACTTGTCTGTTCGCTTCAGATTTTTTAAAATTAAAGGTAGCTTAGTCAGCCTACGTAACTGATTTAGAGCCGCTGAGTTAGAAATATATTTCAAGCGCCTCTCGTAATATTATCGGAACACACTTGTCAGTTGCTTGCCTCCACGACGACGACCTCTTCTCCGAACTCATTGTAGGACTTTTACTATATATTGTTTTCTCACTGCGTCGAACCTTCTTACTTCCTGTCCTGTGACTCATGGCCTCTTCTGTGTTCTACAAATTTAAGTCTCAGAGAGACGAGTCCCGGGTGACTTTTGATGGCACTGCGATCTCTGTGTTTGACTTGAAGAAAGAAATCATCCTTGCTAATAACCTCGGTAAGGCCAATGATTTTGATCTCTATGTCTACGATGCGTCCACCAATCAAGGTACGTCTCTCCCTTCCTGTTTTTGTGGAAATGTTCACATCCAGTGTTCATTCTAGAATACAAGGATGACTCCCAACTTATCCCAAGGTCATCCTCTGTTGTCGTAAAGCGTATGCCCTCTCAACGTCCAGGGAAGGGCAAGGCAGCCATGTACATTGCTGGCATCAATGGAAGTGCATCTGTTCCCATTTCTGAGTCCGTACAGAGACCAGGTGGAGGCGGGTCATGGCACAAAGGTGCTATGTCAAAGCGCTTCGACGTGAAAGAAGAGCATGTGTCATCCAAAGCTTTAGCTCCTGTACGTAGTTGTTCCGCAACGAACGCACCGCTCGCCAATTGGCGAGTCTTACATTCCCTCCAGTCAAGCTCTACAGTCACTATTCCCAAGAATTCGGTCACAAAGGAAGACGAGGCTGCTGCAATGGCAGCCATGTTTCAGGCCCAGACGGCTAACTGGGAGGAAACCCAGGAAAAGATGTCTCAGTTGGTGTCTCGTTTACGCTGTTCTTCTGCTTTGTGTAGTAGAGTGAAGTCTCATAACATGATTTCTGTTTTGCCCCTTGATTGAAACAGTGCCGTTCGAATATATAATAATCCTCGAGGAACATCGTTTGGACGCGGTGGCAAACCCTTCGGTTCCCACCAGACTCATGTTCCCGATCGTCCTTTACCACCATCATATGTTTGTTATCGTTGTGGTCAGAAAGGTGAGTCGTTATGGCTTGGCCGTATTAATATTCTCATGTTTTTCAGGGCATTGGATCCAAGACTGTCCAACTAATAGCGATCGCGAGTTCGATAATAAACCTCGCATCAAGCGGACTACGGGTATCCCACGCAGCTTCCTCAAGGCTGTGGAGAATCCCAACAAGGGTGAAATTGCTCAAGGTGTGATGGTCACCCCCGAGGGTGGTTATGTTGTCGCACAACCGGACTCGTAAGTCGTCATGTTTGATTGATATGAGGTATTGCTCACTCTAGCAGAGCATCTTGGCAAAAGCAGGTATCTCGGTCGAAAGGCCTATCTGTAGCAGACGTCCGAGAACGACCTCCGACAGACCCTACACTCGCGTGTCCAATAGACAACAGACTTTTTCGTGATGCCGTGAAAACGCCATGTTGTGAAACCACATATTGCGAGGAGTGTATCCAGACTCATCTCCTTGAACGAGACTTTGTTTGTCCAAAATGCGGCAAGAAGATCCCGTCGCTCGACAAGTTGCTCGTGGATAAACCTATGCGAACAAAAGTTGCAGATCACATTGATAAGGTGATTGAACAAAGTAGAAAGGAGGGCGAAGAGGAAAGTGCAGTAACTGGTGAACAGGTATGATATTTTTTTTTACCGCCATTCGTCATTATCACACCAATAACCTTTCGCAGACATCCCAGGGTGACGGTTCTGCCGTAGACGACTTCTATTCAGATCAGCAGGGGGGCATGGACGTACCCCAAATGATAGTCGACAGCATTCCTCAACTTCAGGCTCAAATCAACCAATTATCTATAGTGATGCAAAACACCTCATTACCCAATCATGTGCGACATTCCTCGGAGATGAAATATCACCAGCTTCAGATGCAACTCCAACAAGCACAGGCCCTCGCGGCAACACTTGCGGTCGCGAGCACCCTGCAGCAGCAACAGCAACAACAACAACAACAGATGCAAAGTGCTGCTAGCGTGGTGGGCTATAGCATGCCTGGGTATCAGCAACCAGATACACAGTGGCCAGCCTCGTTCACCAATCAACAGCCTGCTGGGCAGGATTCAGCATACCAGCGGTTGCCGCTCAACAACAGACGAAGAAATTTGAAGCGCGAGCGTCCGTCAGATTTTTTGGAGGTTGGTGGGGAGAGCGAAAGCAAGGTTCCTCGGTACTGGGAATGAGTATTAGTTCAGGTGTGCGATCATTCTACCTTTACCTAGGTTTGTAACGCATCGTCATCATGCATGTATATTCGCTACATGAATAAACCTGATTTTTCGAGAAGTACTACTATACTGGTGTGGTTTGTAAGCCTGAGCGAAAATGGCGTGTCCCATTCCCAGAAGTAGCGTGACAAAGCGCGATCGTGACTCGGATAAACACGCAACGACGCGTCTGACGGCCACTTGACATTTCACTCGATCATGGCCAAGGGAACATCCAAAGAACAAAGGTCCATCACTTCGTTTTTTGGTGGAGGCGACAAGAAGCCAGCAAAATCTCTTACGAAGAAAGGAAGCAAGTCGAGGAGGAAAGTTGATGACGAATCCAGCTCGGAGGAGATCGAAGACGATGGAGAGTTGGAAGCTGACGACGATACCCCAGGACAGTATTCCAAGACAGACGGGAAGATAGAGTCTTCTAGTCTTCCACCTCTTCATCATATACCTACCATGTTCTCCGACATCGTCTCCCGTATTCCCCAAATCAAGGATGTCGCAGAACGCATCAGGGGCAGGAAACTTCGCGTCGCCACTATGTGTTCCGGCACCGAGTCGCCTCTTCTCGCTCTAGAATTAATTTGCCAGTCCATCCAAGAGCAATACGACGTTCCATTGGAATTTGAACACGTCTTTTCATGCGAGATAGAGCCATTCAAGCAGGCGTATATCGAGCGTAATTTTAAACCACCCCTGCTGTTCCGCGACGTGTGCGAGCTCGGAGATGCCGAGGCGTACGTATGCCTGTCGACGGTTTGGCAGTTTCCTAATATCATTCTGTAGGACGACTGCCTATGGCGCGTTGGCCCCTGTCCCTGGTGATGTGGATTTGCTCGTTGCGGGCACGTCTTGCGTGGACTACTCCCCTCTCAATAACGAGAAAAAAGGGATCGATGAAGGTGGAGAGTCGGGACGAACATTCCACGGCATGATGTCCTGGGTTACCAACCATCGACCTCCACTGGTCATTTTGGAGAACGTCTGCTCTGCACCTTGGAAGGATGTCAAGGAATATTTTGAGCTCCAGAATTATGGTGCTGAGTTTTTGCGGCTGGACACGAAACAATTCTATATCCCTCATACCCGTACTCGCGTTTATTTGCTCGCCGTTGACAAGCGTGCGCCCCGGTTGCTCGCCGAATGGAAGAATTGGGTATCAAACAAACTAAAGCGCCCTGCTTCATCGACACTGGATGCATTTCTTCTCCCGTCTGACGACATGCGCATTCACCAGGCCAGAGAGAAGCTGGTTCGTGATAGTGGAGGTGTGTCGGAGTCACGCTCTGGAAGATTTGACTGGACGAGATGTGAGTCGCGACATGCACGCGCTAGACTCGAAGAATTATTGGGTCCAAAGCGTCCCCTGACTAACTGGGAGGAAGGTGAGTTTCCTGCGTTAATCGCCATTTGTCTCCTCAACCCCCCGAATATAAGGTGGCACTTGTCGTATGCCTGACTTTGCTTGGCAGGATTGGGGAGTACGGCAGGTCGAACGCGTGTGGGATCTGATGGACATTAGTCTCCTGCGTTCTGCGAAAATTGGGGTCGACCCATCCTACAAAACGTGAGTGTTTGACCCCAATAACCGTGGTCGTGCTGTCTGTTGACACCACGATTTCAGGCTCGTATGGAATCTCTCGCAAAACGTCGACCGCTCTACTGGCTCGAGCAAGACGGGCATATGTCCATGTCTTACTCCATCCATGATCCCGTATATCACCAATCGTGGTGGACCCATGGTGGGAGCCGAAGCATTAGCCATGCAGGGTCTTCCAGTGGACAAACTACTTCTTACACGAGAAACCGAGGACGATCTCGCCGATCTAGCTGGTAACGCCATGTCTTCAACGGTCGTGGGGTCTTGTATACTTGCTGCATTGGTAGTCGGGCAGGAGCTCCTGAAGGCGGGAGACGATAAAGAGACTTACGAGACGAAGAAGCTCGAAGTCGAATCTCAAGCAGGAGACGGAGATGCTATGGACGTCGATTCCGCACCGAAAAGCTCTGTGGAAGACCATATCTCTGGCCTTGACCGGTTGGCCGAGAAACCATTAGATCTTTCCAACATGAGGACAGATTCGATCAAAGACGTTCTGGAACGGGCAGCCCGAAGTGTTCGGCTTTGCCTCTGCGAGGGCAGAAAGGATATTACGACAAGGCAGTTACTTTGTTGTCAGGATTGTGGTTCATCTTCCTGCGAGAAATGCGCTGGACGTCCCGAACACAACTTCGAACCTCTCGATGTGCAGACAATTGCACGTATTCCTCCTGGGATCTTCGCCAGACAGCTCAAATCTGTCCTTCCTATGTCTTTGTCGATCACCAACGCTACCGCAGAGCTCCTTAACGATATCAGGTCCGCTTCTAAGGTAAATATTCCCGACAGACGTTGGGTTAGTTGGCGTTCCGCTGTTGCCCGTGCCACAAGTTCGGAGTTACGTTTCGTCGAGCTCAAGAGACAGGAAGTCTGGTCCGCAGTTTACCAGTCCGCATCAGCTTCTTTCGAGTTGTATCTCGACCCCAAGCAAACAGAGTGGCGATTGTACGCCGTTCCTTTGGAGAGCGAGCCCGCGAATGCAGAGATCCGTCGTCTTCTACAGTTCCCTATTGCCAGATTCCAGTGTCAGGGTGGCTTGTTGCAAGGTCACTGGCAGTTCGCTTTGCCTTACAATAGCGAGATCACTCTCACTGTGACCGGCAGCGAGACACTTGTGCCTTCCTGGGGTTCCCGGCTTGGCTTACTGGGCGAGGAGTTCAGGGAGGCTTATGTGCATTCGCATCTGAAAATCACTGTGCCAGAAGACAAGGTGTCCTTGCTCGATCGTGACATCTCAGGGACATATGCGCTATTGGACAAGTGCGGTACAGCCTGTGGCGCTCTTCACAAGCGCGAGCCCACCGCCGGGGACGTCGGACTACCACCCTTGTTCATGATGCTTGACCCCACGCGGTGCGGTGACCCCAAAGATGATGCATTCGTCTTCACGACATCAATTCGAAGATACGATTTTGGCGAGTCTCGGCCGATTATCTGCAGGCTTGCTAGTTCGTGGAGACAGTCGGACGTTCAGGGAGAACAATCAGCCACATGTTACATACCAGTGTTATGGGTGTCTTCGGACAATGTGTCGCTCCAGGTGAGTTGCAATCTTTTTCGTTTCGTCCCAGCGATTAAATGTTTTGTAGTCGTCGCAGGTCACTGGCGCACACTTCGCCGTTCCTCGAGGTTCACTAGAAGTGCCTGCTAACACAGACGCCTGCGCCAGTGCTGTTGCATTGCTGTCTTGCACGGTGCCTCTTCCCGATAATGTTGGTCCCGAGTGGCCACGTCAGGAGTGGAGGGAGGTCGACAAGCTTAATGAACGCGCGACATTCAGATCGTTGGCCTGGCTGCTCGAACGCATCCGGCATGTCGACGACAATTTGCAAACGTGGCAGGTGGTCGAGATGCCCGAAGATCTGCATCAGTGCCAGCGCTGTGCACCGATGTCCCCCACCATTAAGTGGACCAAGGCCGGGAAGAAAGTTGTTGCTATTGAAGACTCCCAAGAAGCCGGACAATACGAGCGTGATCTGAAGCATCGTCCCAATCCATTCGTCACTCAACTGCGTCTGGACCAGAACATTGGCGTGGTCAAAGTGGGTCTTAACATCGCTTCACTGTTGCATCGTGCCTTGTCTCGCCTTCCCCTGGACAATCGTACAGAGCGTCCCTCCCTATCATGGCGTCTGGATACCGACTTTACTCCCGCGGTCAAGATCCAACTTCCTCCGTTTGCGCTCGAGAGTAACAGAGATGATCCAGAACACAGCCAACCACCCAACTTCAAGCTCGACCTTCGCAAGGAACAGTTGCGTTCTTTAACTTGGATGCTTCAGCGGGAAGCCACAGACGCTGCTCCGTTTGTCGAAGAAGAGATTTCGGAGGCGATTCTCGAGCCCTTGGGTTGGCGTGCGGAGGGTCGTGCCCAGAGACCTGTCAAATTCAGGGGTGGTGTTCTCGCCGACCAAGTTGGATACGGCAAGACGGCTATAACCCTTGGTCTCATTGATTGCTCCTATCAGCAGGTGAAGAACGAGTTCCAGCACAAACGCAACATCTCCGGCAAAGTGCCGGTCAGAGCTACGTTGGCCATCGTTCCACCGCATCTCACGCGGCAGTGGAAGTCCGAGACCGAGAAGTTCGCTCCGGGTCGCTTCAAGAATGTGGTGGTCATCTCTACTGCTACTAACATCAATTCATTGACCATCGAAGCCGTTCAAAAGGCCGATCTTGTGATCGTCGCATCAAATCTGTTCCAGAGTACGGTGTACCTAGATAACCTCGAGTCCTTCGCAACTGGCGGTACCCTCCCTTCTCAAGACGGTAGATATTTCAACGCTCGGCTTGAGATATGTTTGGAAGCCCTGAAGAAGCAGGTGGAACGTCTGAAAGACGAAGGGCCCAACAGTGCCATGAAAGCGATTCGGGAGGCACGCAGACAGGGTAGGTTGCTTCCTTGTCTTGCCTGAGCTGCAGCGCTTGACAACTATCTCAGAGGAGGAGTTGGAGGCTCAGTTTTTCGTGGCCCCGAAACGCCTCAAGGGGAAAGCTTACGCTGTCGCCGCCGAGAAGAAGGATCAAGAGAAGAATCCGAAGCCTACCAGCGTCAAGGAACACTTTCCCGCTAAGCCGACGCGCAGCGGTAAGATGCCTGAAGTTGTCATCACTGCTTCGATGTCGAAGAAGCGAAAGGTTCAGGAAACGGACGACGCCTCGGACGACTCGGACGAAGCGCCACGTGCCCCGAGGTTGAGACGAGGGAACGTTAAGAAACCTATTGTCGTGGATTCTGACAACGACACGGACGACGATGGTAGTGATTATGAAGACGATGGTGTGGCAGACGAACCTGAAGAAGAGCCTCCGTCTGAGGATGAAGATGACCTGCCGGCCGTCAAAAGGTCGAAGACTTCACGTGGTAAACCCACCCCTCCGCCCTTGTCGTCTGAAGAGAACTCGGCAATCGAGGTATCTGACGATGACGAAGAGGAGAAACCTCAGAAACGCAAGGTCCCTTCCAAGACGACAAAAAAGAAGGGTAAGGCCAAAGCTACTACAAGTTCGTCCAAATCCGATGACGACAGCATGGATGTCGACGAGCCACCCTCCTCACCCTCCTCCGAAAAATCGAGCAGGAAAAAGAGAAAGGCGACGAGTACCAAGGACGCACCAGCCAAGAAGCAAAAACGTCGAGAGGACACTGACCCGTGGCGCCTTGAAAGCGTTTCCGTCAAGAAGGACTGGACGCAAATGAAATCACCACCCCTGGAGATCTTCCACTTTGCTCGCGTTGTCGTGGACGAGTACACATATCTAACCGGAAAGGTCCATTCGATGGTCACGAAGCTTACTGCTGATCGTCGTTGGGTATTGTCCGGCACACCGCCTATCCACGACTTCGGTGCTGTTAAGACGATTGCAGCCCATCTCAACCTCCACTTGGGTATCGACGATGACGGGGAGGGTCAATCAGCGATGATCAAGAAACGCATCAGGGAGCAGACAAGTGCGTTCTATGCCTCTCTTACAATTTCGTGGACTGACGGAACTTTCAGAGGTGGAAGCGTTCCATTCTTTCCGCGAGGTTCATACGCGAGAGTGGCACGCCCATCGGCATCACATTGGACAAGTGTTCTTGGACATGTTTGTTCGTCAGGTTCGTTCCGCTTCATCTATTGCAAGTGCATAACTTACTGAGATCCATGGTAGAATATCGCCGAGATCGATGAGATCCCCTGTTCGTTCGAAGTACAAAAAGTGATACTTCCCGCTGCGGAACGTGCTATCTATTTGGAACTAGAACACCATCTGCGTGCGCTGGATATGACCATAAGGCGGACGAAGAAGACGGAGAGCGACCGAGAAAAGCGTCTCAACAACGCACTTGGTGATAGCAAGTATGTACTAATAATGAAATTCATCGAAGATATCACATTAAGCATCATTAGGACCGCCGAGGAAGCGCTTCTGAAACGCTGCTCCCATTTCGACTTGGATACTTCGGAGGACAACTCAAAGGAGAATGCCATGAAGGCTTGCGAGATCATCGTCAAGGATCGTACTAAGCAGCTGGACGATTGTAAAGACGAGCTCATCAAGGAAATCAAGAAGGGTGTTAAACGCGAAAAGGATATCGGCAAGCTCAGCGAGGAGTCGATGTTCCAGGAATACGCCCGCGTTATCCGCCTGGAAGGTGTCGGGGATCACGAAGCAACGGAGACGATGAAAGAGCTGCTTGATGAAGCCGAAGTCCCCGTCTTGTCCGCGAATTTCTGGAAGAACAAAACTAAGGGAAAAGACGAGAACCTGTCCAGCAAAACCAAGGATCTCATCTGGGAACATCGCGAGCATACGCACAACATCCGCAAGCTGACCAAGGAACTTGTCGGACGCGTACGCTCTCTTCGATACTTCACTGTGGTCCGAGACCTCCAGAAGCAGCGAGAAACGCCTCCAAAGATCTCATGTCCTGGATGCGGCAGAGACGAGGTTCCGATGAGCGAAGTCGCAGTTCTCTCTTCTTGTGGGCACACAGGCTGCATGACCTGTGTCAAACAGAGCGCGGATCGTGAGGAATGTGTTTATGCGGCTTCCGGGCAATGCACGGCTGCTGCCAGAGTCCTCAACATCGTCAAGGGGGAGACACTTGGTGTCGATGATGAAGCTCGTGATGGGCGTGGCAAACACTACGGAAAGAAATTGGAGATGGTCATCGATCTGATGAAGTGCGTTACTCTATGCATTATGATTGACACTAATCCGCAGCTTCGTGTTACAGAAACACCATCCCCAAGAAAGAGCGTGTTCTCATCTTTGTCCAGTTCCCAGATCTCATGGCTAAAGTTGCCAACGCGCTCAAGGCGCACAAGATCAAATTCCTCGAAATCCGTGGTTCGGCGTCGCAAAAGAGTAAAAATCTAGAAAAGTATCAGAATGACGGCGAAGAACGAGTGCTTCTCCTGAATGTTATGGACGAAAGTGCCAGCGGTGCCAACCTCACTTCGGCTAATCACGCCATATTCCTCTCGCCCCTTCTTGCACCCAGCCAGGAGATCTATGACGCATGTTCGACACAAGCAGTTGGTCGTTTGCGGCGATACGGACAAGAGAAACATGTCAAGATTTGGGACTTCCTTACGCTAGACACGATCGACGTTGAGATCTATGAGCAAAGAACGAAGAAGAAAGTGATCTCAAACTAGGATTTCTTTGTGTTGTCGAGCTGCTTTCCATCTGCTAGCTGATACCTTGCACACCACGTATAAATTACTGCATGTTTCGGATGTAGAAATAGTAATACCTTGCGATTTGACGTTTAGTGTCATGCCATGAAAGATACGGTTCTCCAGAAGTCGGAATACTGTTCGTGCAGCTTGATGATTGGAGTGAAGCCAATAGATTACAACAAGATTACGAACGTATGTATGCTACAGCGAGGGTATGGTGTCACTAGGGTGTCTGAGACGAGAGGCTACTTGCTAGACATGACATATCCGGTCGTGTCTAGGATAGCCTTGCCACATATCGAACAGAGGCCCTTTTTATAAGCACAACCTAAAGGACACGATCAGACATGTCCTTGACCATAAAGAAGGGGGGACGTACCATGGCAATACTTGGCCTTGTTCTGTGTAACGGGCTGCTTACAATCCTTGCATTTCCCTTGATAAGGCTGAGGACGGATCGTGGGTAACCGTTGAAAGCGAATGAGAGGGGGAATACGCACCTGGAACCTATTCTTTGAGCTCCCTGGCCGTGTTAAAAGTTTGTTCTCCCCGATTTTCCTCGAGCCCGCCTTGATGCTGGAGGACGTGGAGGTGAACGGGTCCGGCGCGGCAATTTTCGAAAGTTTCTGCCTCGTCGGTCAGCTACCAAAGAACGGGTCAAGCCTCTGTAGTGCTACTTACCGATTCGCACTTTTTGCAGACCATGATGGTGGTGGTGGTGTCAGGATGAGAAAACGAATGGCAGTGAACATGGATATGAGATGAGTAGACTCCCCACTGGATTACTAAGCAACCTATTACTGAGATAGCAACTTGAACTAATGACGATATACATAGTACTTGACGATATTATTGAACACGGTATTCATCTAACAGATCTGCTAATCTGATCTGGTCGTAACCATACTCCCCCACAGTGAAAGTTCTAAACTCTGAACTAACGGTAATGAGTCCCGCAGCCCCTGCCAGATGCCAGAATTTCTTACCCAATATAGCCAGCCTTATTGTCGCAGCGACTTCTGGGTGAGTAATTCCGATGGCCGAGAGAATGTTCCTCTAACCATCCATTCACATGAAATGCGTTGACATGGTGAACTACAAAAAAGATACTCTCGGTCCCGCTTCTTATGTCAGTATTGTCTTGACGCTCCTGGCAATCCGGTACCGAGGACCTGGTTTCACTTCATCCGAGCCAACTTTGGTGCAACGTATGGGTGTCGTGTAGATGAAAATTCTCGTCAAGTTGAGGTATTCCCAACAGTTCTCCGCTTAATCGTTGTCGACGGCGAAGTGAGGCGGGCCCGACGCTTTTGTCTTCGCCTCCAATCGCGCCAACAACCCTGGCGTGCCCGACGTATAAATTGGTGCACCGGGTGGTGATGCAGTCTCAACACTCAGTGTCGGCGTGCTGGTCATGTCTTTCTTCACACTCTCTAACGACATTATACTAGTTATTTTGGAGGAGCTAGATCCCATATCACTATTTCATTTCTGCTTGGTACGTCACGCTGCTATCCGTCGACCCCAACTCGACACTTAACCCTTCCACTATCCAGGCCTCTAGAGCTGTATACGATATCGTTACACACTCGACGACTCTGCGTTATAATTATGAACTCGCGCTATGTGGTTTAAGAAATGGCCCCTCTGACGGCTGTTCCCCAAAGACCAGGCTTCTCTCCCTTCTTGGATATAAACGAGGATGGCCGACCTTAAGTCCGAGCGCCGAAGACAAGCTTTGCATTACTCCACCCACGATCATTGGCGTTTCGGGCAATTACCTCTTTCATGCAAGCCAGAGCCCCCTTAATAACGGTTTCGAATGGATACTTCACGTTTATCAGCTACGCTCCTTCAGAATGGCCCCCAGGCCTAGACTACCCTATTATCAACATAATGTGCCTTTCGAGATTCGAAAAGTGGCCATCGACCCTTCCCAAGAGTTGATGGTCTTGGCGCAGCTCTTCTTCCCCCCGCAGCAGTAAGTGATACATGTTACTCTACTTTCGATCTAATCCACCGTTCCTCCACAGGAATTCTGCTATCACTGTTATGCTACATATTCGTGATCTTTACCTCTGCCAAGACCACTCGCGAGCGGCTCAACCGAGACTGGGCTTCCAGACGGACTGGTGGGGTGATTTCCCACCTGGCCAGCGACTTTCTATCGAACAAGTTCAAATCTGCGGGAGTCTTGTCGCTGTGTCCGTTCGTTTGGAACTGGAGACGGGAGAAGGGACGACGGAACTCGTTGTCTTTAACTGGTCTCATGGCGGCAGTCCCGTTCGCACTGTAAGTGGACACCTCATGAGACCTGCTCCGTGCCGACTGATTCTCCATCTGCTAGTTTACAGGCGACTTGCTCTCCTTTGATTTCGTCAATGAGTCCCGTCTCATCATTGCTTCACATCCGGATGATGACGAATCCGATGATAGCATGACATGGGAAAGGGGTTCCGACGGTCTATATGCTAGTGAGAAGGGGAAACGACCGCCCCAGATCACCATTCAGGAAATTTACAGAGTCCACAACGAGTTCCCGAATTCAAGGTCGTACGAATTCGCAGAGGCCTGGAGCGGTGTCAGCTTTGTCCAGCTCTGTCCAAACCACTCCCTGAACTCGTTCCCTCTTCCGGGAACGCTCTTCGACAGCGATCCTTCTTGCCGGTTGACTGCCATTCTCCTAGAATTCCAGCCCCACTCCGTCCCCAGCGGGTGTTCTCGCAAGATAGCCATCGTATTTGATCAGTCCAAGTTGACATCCGTGGAGGAGAGGTTTGATATCGTACGTTGGGAGGACTGGCAGCACCATTGCATGGTGCTTAATCTACCGGACCGCGCAGATGCGGTCCAGCTATGTGGTCGGCGACTAACGTTCTTTGAGAATCTCAAGGACGTCGCCGGGACTCGGGTGGCTGTAGACCCAGCGAGTCGTGTGCACGTCCTGGATTTGAACCCTTGGACGGCGGACTTTCTGTGGTCGCTCTCGTGCACCAATCCACCGTGGAGATGGAGGGATACCTTGACATCCCTCAGTACCGTCTTTATGCATAGAGGGTCCCGCTATGTGAGGACCAGCACGGTAGATACCATCAACCTCACCTGGATGGATACTACCGAGGACAGCCTCGTATTCTATGATGTATGTGCTCGGTTTCACTCTTGGGCATCGGTTGTTGATTATCACCCAAGGAACGCGAAGGACAGTGTCTTATTCGTATCTTGACCTTTGGCAAGGAGGTTCGAGGGAGTCCATAAGATAGACCTATTACCCTCAAGATCATATAGACGACTAGTTGATACGTCTCGGACATTCTGATCAATGCACATCACGATGATCTCGTCATGTTATCGATATCCGCCCATTTCAGAATTATCCAAACGACCCATCTCCGTCTTTCTCGCTCATCCTCGCCCTCGGCACGAGAGACATCCCATGGTCTACTAGCCTTTGCCCCGTCAATCTCTCTTTCTGTCGCGCTTTGAAGGACAAGGCCACGAAGCTTTGTGGCATTCAAAAACGACTGAATGGTATATCTTCCGGTGTGCAACCCCGCGACCACGTGAATACGCGCTGCAGGCCCGTGCTTGAGACACATGCAAAGCGTATCCAGAAAGGGCACATGCAAGTCGGGATTCCACAGCGTATCCGCGGCAACGACGATATCAAACCGTGCATTCGCGGCACGGTCTTCCTCACCTCGGCGTCTCAATGCCCCTGTCTCCGTACCCCACGCATACGGCATTGCGTGACATCGCTCCGAGACCCCGTTTCGACGGATGTTGTCGGACAGGGTTCGTATCAGACTGTTATCTGGGTAGTCGCTGGCGGTGACGAGCGCGGTGTGATACATCTTGGCGAGGAGAATCGAGGGAAGGCCGGCGCCGGCTCCGAGCTCGAGGACGTGCACGGGTCCGGTCCCGCCGATCGCGTCTATGTGGAGTTCCTCGAGGTGGTCTGCGATGAAAAGAGACGATACCCAAATAGAGGACGCATGGAGGGACCAGTTGGATGGTTCGGTGTCGGGCGTGGCGAGCTCGATTTGCCCGTCGTTCTGTTTCAGTGGGTGGGGGAGCCGACCGGGCTCTATCGAGTATGTAAAGAGGGAACCAGCGGTGGAGAACGTGATGGGACTGAATCCGTAGAGGCTCTGGAGGGATGCAGATAGGATGTCTTCGGGATAGTCTTCCAATGCCATGGCGTTGCGTGAGCTCATGATCACTGGCATCACGGTGCTACCACATTGACAATTTCCAGGATCGCACCGACTTGGAAGTTGGTAACGTCTCCGGAATCGTGGTCATTGGTCATTGGTTCATCGTTTGAGTTTTTCCGCATCCACCAACAAACTCCTGGGCGTGTGCAGCGACGTCGCTGTTTACGGCTTGCAGACCCCATCCACGAGCCAGGTGATGATAATAGTATTACAATTGTTGAATCACAATGCATAGCTACTACTATTGAATGCACGAATCGGTGACACGGTCCCGCCGCAGACTGTACGTATCTCAATTCTTCGAGTTGAACTTCTGTCTAGATCCAAGGGCAACAGTACCTTTGACATGTCCCTGCGTGTCAATAGCCAGTGGACTTCCGACCGGTTGGCGATTCCCGGTCTGTACTCTTGCCTTGATAATCTTCTTTTTTCCTGAGCCTGCCCGCTTGCTGCTGCCCCGTTCTTTCTGAGCAACTCCGGACGATGGCCCAGCGAACCCCTCCAATCCGAGATTCCAATCGGACCGAAATTGAAGGGATGGCCCTTGTCGTTGATCTTCCTGGAGATACATTCAGCGTAACTCCCACCAAACTTTCTCCGTCTTCGAGGTCACTTTGCTTACCCTTTGTTTTCCATTTGTGCTGCGATCACTGCCAGTAAGTAGGATTTCATCTTCGCTCTCCTTCTCCGACACCGGATCCTCGTCGACTGGGTCGGCGAACTGATCGCCCTTCACTTTGCAAGCTTTGTCCAACCACCCCAAGTCCGGTCCATCTTGATGTAGCATATCTGGTGTATTTACATCAACGACCATCAGAGAGTCATCGTCCTTTGATAGTAGGTGGCGGCTAGCATCTTCAATTGCCTTTCTCTTCTTCTTCTCAAGACTGCACTGCAGGGCGTGAGTCCAAAGTAAGAGCATCGGCGAAAAAGTACCTGTACCTTGCGCTTATAGCGGTCAATATAACCTTGGTACTGTTTCACCCTCTCTTGTTGTGCCTTGTCTCGTTCCAACGCTTGCCTGTAGTCTTCAACTGCCCTCTGCTTTTCGACTGAGAGTTTTGCCGCTTCTTCCTTCCATCGTTTGGTTTGTTCCTTTGCGTATGCAGAAATGCTTGCTTCCTTTACTACTCGCTCTTCTAGTACCTGGTATCGACTTTGAAGATGTTGTATCGTTTGGTTGAAGAGAGCATTATCCTGTCTGATGGTATCTATCTGATGCTGTAACTCAAGGGACCGCTCCAAGCAATGTGCATGGGCAGCCTTAGTTTCCCTCAGTTCCCTAACGAGCCGCTCGTGAGATGCCTCCGCCACTGGGTGACCGCTGTGACTGGATCCCGCTTGAGTCGAGGAGTGGGCAGGGGTAAGAAAGAGTGGGAAAGCATCTTTGCGTCGGACAGGCTTTCGACACGTGGGGCACGACGTATTCGTTTGCCCGTGGCGAGCACTGGCGAAATGCTCTTCTAGGCATCGCTCACAGAATCCATGTCCTATCGAGCGAAAGCAAACACACTTCATCATCAGTGTCCATTGAGCAGGAGTGGGATAGACACATGGAGCTACCGCATTTGAAAACAAGTATTTCGCTGATGGAGACCGCATCAAGGTGGATGGGACACTCGACGAGCAGGTCCATCAAGGGTGTTTGAGTGTGTCGATGTGGTCTGATCAAAGGGATCGCGTTTCGCGTATGTAGTGCAACGCGTTATAACAGTCACGCGACTCAAACAACTTGAAACCCAATTTCGAACGTTGCTTCACTTTCTGGTTCACAACGCCTCGGGCACCAGCCAACTCGTGTAACTGGAGGTGCGAAATTTTGGGTTCGGTGTCCGTCCAGGATGTGGTACGTGCTTGGCAGTTCACGGTTCACAATCTACTCCGGGCTGGACTATATCGTCCAACGGAAGGTGGGATCACTGGAATGCCAGAATTCGATCCGGACACCATTAGACAACCTGCTCGTCTTCTTAAGTTATTTCTCTCCTTCACGTCGACGCTTTGTCCATTCCTCTCTGCGTTCGTGAATCAAACGGGACCCGGTTCGCATCACTCTAGAGGACACGCCACCAAACGAAACACTTTTTTTCCCAAACCCTCGTGGCGGGCCCTGTGGCGTAGCGTCGGTGCTTCGCAATCTCGCACCGTCACGAAGGACCGAGGACGGACAGGAGAAATCAAATGCTGCTTCGCATTAAAGGGTACATGTCAGTGCAGCGACTTGTCCTCCCGTGGCCTCAGGAGGTTGTACCCGTCGAGAACCTCTCGCATTCCTATCCTTCGACCAACTTTGCAGCAAGGACTGAACAGAGCGTACCGTACGAGATTGATTCATTCTCAGTTGTCACTCGAAATGTCATTATTGCAAAGTGCTCGACATGGACGACGACGACGGCCCACATCTCACACCGAGACGGCCATCTATCGCCCACGACCGTCCATCTCGCACAC